>JAQZBX010029338.1:0-27352 GCA_029593785.1 Cabassous unicinctus | reverse complement strand
GCACACAGAGCCTGGCAGCCCATGAGCCTTCTATATATATTTTTTTATTTTACCGAGAGGTCCCGGGGATCGAACCCAGGTCCCTCCATATGGCAGACGGACGCCCAACCATTTGAGCCACATCCGCCCCCGATAGGTCTTTAATTTTAGCTCTTTTTCTATTTTTATTTATTTATTAATCCTCCCCCCCTTGCCGCTTGTGTTCGCTGTCTGCTCTCTGTGTCTATTCGCTGTGCATTTCCTCTTTGTCTGCTTGTCTCCCTTTATTGCGTCATCTTTCTGTGCCAGCTCTCCATGGGTGTGGGCTGTCAGCTGTCTGTGGGCATGGGTCATCAGCTCTCTGCCGGCGCAGGCGCAGGCCATCAACTCACTGTGGGTGCAGGCCAGCTTGCCCTCACCAGGAGACCCTGGGAACTGAACTCAGGGCCTCCCATATGGTAGACAGGAACCCAATAGCTTGAGCCACATCTGCTTCCCATCTTTCTTCTATTTTAATGTAAGCATTTAGGGCTTGTATTAATCAGCCAAAGGGGTGCTGATGCAAAGTAGCAGAAGTCTATTGGCTTTTATAAAGAGTATTTATTTGCGGTAGATGCTTACAGTTACCAGGCCATAAAGCATAAGTTACTTCCCTCACCAAAGTCTGTTGCCACGTGTTGGAGCAAAATGGCTACCGAAGTCTGCAAGGGTTCAGGCTTCCTCTTCCTCTTAAATCTCAGTGGTCCCACCTTCTTCCAATGTCAGCAGTAGACTGGGAGTAGTCTTGTCTCTCTCCTAGGGCATGTTTCTTTCCATACTTATCTGCTCTGCTCTCTTCACAAGATCAGCTATAGACTATCATGCGAACGGCTTGTCTCTCTTCCCCAGGCCTCTGCCGTGTCTAATGGAGCCTTCTATCTTTGCCCATGTATCTCCTTCTCTGTGTGCTTACTTCCTTGGCTCCAGGATCAAAACTCCAACTTTCTCTTCTGCCATGTTGTTTTCTTCACCAAGGGGGTAGGGATCCAATGTCCTACTGATGTGGCCCAATCAAAGCTTTAATCATTATTTAATCAAGTAAAAGTGAAACCTCTGAGTCCAATATAATCTAATATGCCCAGAGGAACAGACCAGTTTACAAACATAATCCAATATCTATTTTTGGAATTCATAAACAATATCAAACTGCTACAGGTCTGTAAATTTCCTTTTCAGCACTGCCTTCAATGCATCCCCTAAGTTTTGATATGTTGTGTTCTCATTTTCTTTAGTTTCAAGATATTTACTAATCTCCCTTGTAATTTCTTCTTTGACTCATTGTTTCTGAGTATGCTATTTAACTTCCTTATATTTGGTGATTTTCCAGTTCTCTGCGTATTATTGATTTCCAGCTTCATTCCATTGTGGTCAGAGATGATGCTTTGTATAATTTCAATCTTTTAAAATTTATTGAGACTTGTTTTGTGCCCCAACAGTGGTCTATCTTGGAGAACAATCCATGTGCTATCCTGGATATTTATATCCTGAATACATATCCAGAATGTATATCCTGCTGGGGTACAATTTTCTCTATATGTCTTTTTAGGTCTAGTTCATTTATCATATTATTCAAGTTCTCTGTTTCCTCATTAATCTTCTGTCTAGATGCTCCATCTATTGATGAAAGTGGTGTATTGAAGTCTCCAGCAATTATTGTTGAAGTGTCTTATTTCACCCTTCAGGTTTGCCAGTGTTTACTCATGTATTTTGAGACCCCATGAATAGGTTAATAAATATTTATGATTGTTATTTCTTCTTGGTGGATTGCTCCTTTTATTAATATATAGTGTTCTTCTTCACCACTTATAACGGCTTTTGACTTAAAGTCTATTTTGTCCAATATTAGTATAGCTACTCCAGCTCTTTTTTGGTAAGTATTTACATGGATTATCTTTTTCCATCTTTTCACTTTCAACCTGTTTGTGTCTTTATGTATAAGTTGAGTCTCTTATAAACAATATATAGTTGGATCATATTATTTTATCCATTCTGCCAATCTGTGTCTTTTGATTGGGGAGTTCAATCTATTAACATTTAGTGTAATTACTGTAAAGGCAATGCTTACTTCAGCCATTTTGTCCTTTTGTTTTTATGTCATGTCTTTTTTGTCTCTTTTTTCCTGTATTGCAGCTTCCTTTTCTGCACAGTTGATGTTTTGTGTTGTATCTTTCTGATCCCGTTCTCATTTCTGTTTCTGTATATTTTTTAAATATTTTCTTTGTGGTTACCCTGGAGTTTGTATTACCAACATATGTGTACAAACTACTAATTTGGAAAGATATCAACTTAGCTTCAATAGCATATGTGTTCATTGTTCCCACATCCCTCTGTCTCCTCTCATTATATTGTTTTTATTCCACTTGACCACTTTATACTTTGCATGTCCATTATCAGGAAATATGACTTCTTCCTGTTCAATTGAATTCTGACTCTTATATGAAATAAAGAATAGAGTTGTATTTTGAGGATATAGTGCTATTAGGTTTTGCATTTACTCTTTTTAGTCACCTTTATTGAAGGTCTTCACTTCTTTACACTACAAGCCATTCTCTTATCTTTTCCTTTCAACCTAAAGAACCTCCTTTAGTAATTTTTGTAGGGCAAATCTGTTTTTTGTTTTTTTTTTTTAACAAACTGTCAGTTTCTGTTTGTCCGAATATTTTAAACTCTCCCTTGTTTTTGAAGGACGGTTTTGTTGGATAAAGAATTTTGGGCTGGCATTTTTTTCTCTTTCAATACCATAAATATATCATACCACTGTCTTCCCTCTGCCATGGCTTCTGATGAGAAATCATCACTTAGTCTTATTGATGATCCCATATGTAATGAATTGCTTTTCTTTTGCTGCTTTCAGAATTCTCTCTTTATCTTTGACATTTGACATTCTGATTAGTATGTATCTGTGTTTATTAGTGTTTGTTCTGTTTGGAGTTCATTGCACTTCTTAGGCAGGTATATTTATGTCTTTTATAACAGTTGGGAAATTTTTGGCTATTATTTCCTCAAATATTCTTTCTACTCCTTTTCTCTTCTCTTCTTCTAGAACACACATGGTGCATATGTTTGTATACTTTATGCTGTCACTCACATTCCTGGGATTCTGCCCAATTTTTTCTATTCATTTGTCTATGTGTGCTTCTGACTATATGATTTTGATTGTCCTGTCTTCTAGTTTGCTGATTCTTTCTTATACCTGTTCAAATCTGCTGTTGTGTGCCTCTGGTATATTTTTTATATCCATTATTGTTCCTTTCATCCCCATAATTTCTGTTCTGCTTCTTTTTAAACTTTCATATTCTTCTTTATGCTGACATATTGTCCTCTTAATATTCTTTAGCTCTATATCCAACATTAGTTTATTTCTATCCATATTTTCCATCATCTCCTTGAATTAATTTAGGAGATTTTTTTGAAAATCTTTTTATTAGTTGTTCCAAATTCTGGATTTTCTTTGAAGTTTTAATTTGTTCCCTTAACTGAGCCATATTTTCCTGTTTATTTGTATGGCTTATAATTTTTTGCTGATATCTGGCAATCTGATTATTTTTTATTGGTTTTTATTTTTTTCTTTTTGGGGGCATTTGATTAATTTGATGAGTCAACTCTTAAGGTCAGTTTGTCCCTCTTGCCAAGGGTTTTATTGTTGATTGGCTTTGTGTAAAGGCTCTTCTTTGATGTTTGTTTCAACTTATTCTGGAACATTAGAGTAGCCCTTATTTAACTGTTAAGATTTTCTCGGCTCTTTTGCACATCATCCTTTCCCTGCATATGTGGTACATTTTTTAAGATTGCATTTGTTTTTGTGTGCAATTGTTTTAACTCCTGGAGAAAGATTCCTTTCCTCTGTTCCTTCTCTTGAAATCTTGATTTCTTCTGTTTGTTTTTTGTAGAATTTTCTCTCCAGATCTAGGATTTGTTTTTCCTCTCCCTCACTCAGTGTTCTCTTTTCATTATACTTTTCAGTTCTGGGACCCGTCCTGTTTTATAGCTGTTCAGTCTCCCCCTCAACCCTTTTTTTGTTTTGTTTTGTTTTCTGTGAGACTTTTCTGCCTCTGGTTTCTTCCATGTTAGGGTATTCTGCCCCAGGGAGCCAGGGAGATGGGATCAATTCTGATATGTCCTTCTTGTGTTTAAGTGATCCACAGAAAAGACTGAAGTGAATGTGTATAACTCTTGCCAACAGTTATGCCCCAGTTCTTCTCCCTGTGGGCACTTCTGTATGTGGCACTCCTCACCCAGTTGAGTTCCACCCTGGGTCTCTGCAGACTTGGGTCCCTGTGCCTGGATATGCATGAGGTTCTAACTCGCTGCTGTGACAGGCTCTCTTGTCTGCCTCCATGGCAGGAAGAACTCAGTCTGTGCTGCCTCTTTGTGACTGCCAAGCTGCCTGGGACTGAGTGATGGGGAGGGGTCCATTCTGGCAAGGGAGGGTTCTGGACTGGCAGGGGAGGAGTCCAGACTGGTATATCTGGGACACAAATTTTCTACCTGATTTTGGTGTTTGTTTTTCTTTTTCTTTTCAGCATTTGTGGAGTGCTTCTCTAGTCTTTATCATACTCCAGAGATCCAAGAAAGTGGGATTTGCCCTTTTATTAGTTGGTTCTGAGGGGAGACTTTTTCAGGGGATGTCTTATGTCACCATGTAGTGACATCACTCCTGCCTCATATCTTTTTTGTTCCTTTAATTCCTCTTTACTGACTTTGTTAAATAGATCTTTTCTAGTGTGCCATATTAATTCTACTTTTTTATTGTTATTATGGCTTTGTTTTGAGGGAAGTTTTGGGTTACAGGAGGGTTGCAGCTGAGGGAGGGGGAGGATCACTGGTACGGGGTGTCGGTGGTAAGGGTAATGTATGGGGAGGGGTGCACCTGGGGCATGCCTCTGTGGAATATGAAGGTGTTTGTGTGATCATGGAGTATTTTCTTGGGGGGTGGAGACCTATGCAATAAACAGCAGAATATTAAATTCCCATCCTGGGAGTCCTGCTATGTTCTCTGATAGAGTGGCAAGAATCTCTAGAGTACATGGGCAGTGCCTAACGAAGGAGGACAGATCAATATGCTATACCCTTGATATTGATATTTGTACTTATGAACTTTGTTCTTGTGAAATTGATACTTAGCCTAGTAATATATATTGCCTAAGAGATAGCTCCTGAAAGCCTCCTTGTTGCTCAAATGTGGCCTCTCTCTTAAGCCAAACCGAGCAAATAAACTCTCTACACCCCAACCCCGCTGTGGGACATGACTCCTGGGGATGAGCCTCCCTGGCTCTGAGGGATTATTACCAAGTGCAATGCATTTGGAAAAAGATCTAGACCAAAAGGGGGAAAGATTAAATACAAATGAGTTTTTATGGCTAAGAGATTTCAGAGTGAGTTGGGAGGTCATTCTAGAGGTTATACTTATGCACATCTCAGGAGGATCTCGCTGACTGCCACAGTAAACAGTGCCTCAAGCAGGGGTGCTCCTGAGGACTCTAGAGACATCTAGACACTATAGGCAGGGCAGACAAGCTGAGGAAATCAGCACCCCATCGGTGGGCCTTACCTTGTAATATATAACCTATCTCCCCAATGTATCAGAGTTAGACTCATTTATAATTTTCCCAAACATGGTTCTTTGGCCCCTTTTATTTGAACCTATAATTAGCACAATACCCATTAAATATTTGTCCAAGATACTTAAATCTTCAGTCTCTTCCTATGCTGGTTGAGCCCTGAATCTCAGCAGAGTTGCAGCCAACACCTACTCTTCAGTTCATTGGACTCACCCAGGACACCTAACAAAAGGATGATGATGGACAACACCCATCCCAAAAAACAATATACTATCTACAACTGTAAGCGAGACAATTCCATCCATTTGCCCCATGGGATCTAAGCCTCCTCTCAGTTGGAAGCAGACTGCATCGCTATCCCAAAATCCTCAAGATTGAGGAATGAACAAACATGGAGGGAGGAGGGATGCAACTATGGACTAAAGTGGACTTATTATTATTCTAGTAATGGAAGAACTTGTACCACTGATATAAAGACAGTGGTCACCAGAGGTTCTGAGGGGAGGGAGAGGGAAGAATAGGTGTAACATGGGGCATTTTTGGGACATTGGGATTTTTTTTCCTAAAGATTTATTTATTTCTCCCACCTCCTCGTTGTTTGTGCTCACTGTCTGCTCTCTGTGTCTGTTCGTTGTGTGCTTTCTGTGTCTGCTTGTCTTCTTTTTAGGAGGCACTGGAAACCAAACCAAGACCTCACATGTGGGAGGGAGGTGCCCAATTTACTTGAGCCTCATCTGCTCCCTGCTTGTTGTGTCTCTCATTGTGTTTCCTTGTTGTGTCTCCTCATTGCATTATCTTGTTGTGTCATCTTTTTTTTTTTTTCAAGATTTATTTATTTTATTTATCCCTCCCTTGCTGCTTGTGCTGCTGTGTCCATTTGCTGCGTGTCTTCTCTGTGTCTGCTTATCTCCCCCTTGCTGTGAGGTCTTGCCGCATCAGCCCACGGAGCCGCGCCAGCCGGCCTGCCCTCACAAGGAGGCCCTGGGAAGCGAACCCAGGGCCTCTCATATGGTAAACGGGTGCTCTATCCATTGCGCCACACCCGCTTCCTGCCGTGAGGTTGCTGCATCAGCCCACCGCACCGCTCAGGCCGGCGTGCCCTCACAAGGAGGCCTCGGGACGTGAACCCGGGCCTCCCATATGGTAAATGGGGGCTCTATCCACTGAGCCACACCCGCTTCCCTTCTTGAGGGTTTTATATCAATATTCATAAAAGGATTTTTCTCTGTAGTTTCTTTTTATTCTTGTGATGTCTTTGTCTGGTGTTGGTATCAGTGTTTCTGTGTCTTTTTCAGAGGACCTCTATTCCTTCTGCTTTCTAGAACAAGATGTGTTGAGTTCATCTTGTACATGTCTTGCCCCAAATCTGAAAGCAGCCATTTTTCCAAGGAGCCTATTCAGTTTAATAGGAACCATAATATTGTTCCTTGCTGTTCGTATGTCATTGCTTTTTCTCCTATTTGGTGAATACATAGGTATGTATTTTGCTCTTGGTTCTGGAGTATATACTTTCGGTGGCTCTTTTTTAGTGTTCATGGGAAACATTATAGAATGAAATAAGTCAGAAGATTCCATTTTTACAAAATTCATGAATGGTAAAATTAAGCAGTTTTATTTCAGAATTTATACTTCAGTGATAAAAATAAAGAAAAGCAAGGGAATAAGTAACAAAAATTAAGAATTGTGAGTACCTTTTGCTGGGGATATTCAGGGATTAGTTAGATAACTATATTTACAAAGCTCCTAGTTGGTGAGTATACAGATGTATATTTTTGTCTTAGTTTTGGAATATACTTATATGGTAGATACTTTTTTATGATTCAGTATTTTACAGTGCTCATTTCTGAACCTGAAAATGCTTACTATGAAGCACTATTTTTTTTTAACGGTACCAGAGCCGAGCCTTGCATGTGGGAAGACAACTCCCAACCACTGAGCCACATTGGCTCCTCTGAGTTGGTTTCCTGGTTTGTTTGCTTGTTGTTTTGTTTATTTGTTTTTAGGAGGCACTGGGGACCGAACTTGAGACCTCCCATGTAGAAAGCAGGCACTGAACCGCTTGAGCCACATCTGCTCCCCTGTGAAGCACTTTTAAATAGTTTTATTATAAGTAGGCTTTAAATAATTTCTAATCTTTTGTGAAAGAGACAAGGCATACCTTCCAACAACTGTTTATAGTGCTGAGTCAGTTGGATATCCATATTGATAAAAATGAATTTTGACCATTCTACTATATACAAAAGTCAATTGCATATATATTATAAATTTAAATTGAAACGTAAACATAAAGCTTTCAGACGAAAGGATAGAAGAATGTCTTCATGACCTTGAGGTAGTCACAATTTTCTTATTCGTTATACAAAATTGCTCAGAACATGAAAGAAACATAAAGGAAAAAATTAATTGGACTCCGTTAAAATAAAAAATCTTTTTACCAAACTCACCTTAAATAAATTGTTGTATTTTCTCACACGGAAATACCATACATTTATCAGAATTACAGAACTATAATTAAACCCTGTAACTGCATGAATTGCACAGACATAACATCAAAAACTAATCTATATTCAAAATTATATACTATATAGTTCAACTTGTAAAAAGTTTTAGAAAAAGCAGGCAAAACTAAAATAGAGTGTTAAAAGTCAGAAAAACCATTACCCTTTATCTTGAAATGGAGCGTGATGCTTCTGGAGTATTGGTAATATTTTGTTTATCCATCTATATGATGATTACATAGCTATGTTCACTTTCTGAAAATTCTTCATGCTGTACATATCTTATTTTCCTAGTTTTCTGTATTTATGTTGTACTTCAATAAAAAGTTTGCAAAAAATATAGATGCATAAGAGTATGTAGAGAGTGGGCTTCCTTTTGTGTAGAAAAAGTAGGAAAAGGTTATTTATACATGTTTGCTTATATGCATAAAATAGCTCTCCAAGTTATGTAAAGAAACTAACTCTAGTGATTAATTGGAGTGGTAAAAGACCGGCATTGAAAGGGAGTCTTTGAGATATGTTTCAGATGAGTTCATAAAAGATGGACACATCCCACACTTTCTGTAGTAGGGCCCTTGTAAATGGTGCCATCCATTACTGATTTTGTGTTATTATAAGAACATATCCTGGTGTATCATTTGCACCCACTTTTAGATAAGACTTTTCATTAACTGGTAAAATGGGATCTTCCTTATTGGCAGTTTTCAAAAAGGTTGACAGTGACATATGTTCATATAAAGCTTGCAGTATCTGAATACATATCTAAGGATATCTGCATAATTACATATTTTCTCACAGCAGCTGGTACTGGGAGGATGCTTTTAGCTGAGACCTTAGCTTGATCACTTCTGAAAAGATGAACAAAGTAAAGGAATTCAGGTGCCAAAAAAACTATAAATATATCCATTTACTATCAGTGTTCAGCAGCTTTTACCGATAGACTTAGGCCTTTGGTTAGGTATGAGACATTAATATCCTGGGGTCTGTTAATAATCCAGATTTGTCATACTACAGTTTTATCTGCAGTCTGCTCTAAGTTTCAGTAACAAAACATTAATTTTATGGAGGAATCAATGACAGATGCCCAACGTCTACCTACCCCACCTTTACCTCTGAAAAGGTTTGTTGTCACGAAGATCATTTCTTGTCAAGCAGTAACCTGACATAGCTCTCATGATTGGTGCAGATGGATGGTTGCTTACTCAGTTGAGGTTACTTTTTGTTGATAACAGATAATTTTGTCAGCATATTTTTTTCTTCTGAATTAAAATGAATATGTTTATTTAAATAATTCTTATTTGGGGACTACTCCAGAATAAGTAGAAATGACTAGTAAAGTATGTACTCTTTTTAGTTTGTTTCCCCTGTGTTTTAGTTTTCTATTTTCTTTCTCTTGAGCCTTTTTTTCCTTTTAAGGTCTGTTTCTATCAAGTCTTTTTTCCTCCCCCCTGATATTTTTTAGCTTTGTGTCTGGTCATATATTTTTCTTTTCTTTTTTTCCCCTTTCTTCCTTCCTTAAAAATTCTTCCTTTCGGGATTTTAAGTCAGAAATTATCTTAAATGTTTCTTAAAATGAAATTCTTTTTAATGGCATAAACAAGACAATCTTGGTTTAGGTGGATTAAAATCAGTGATTTATGTGTGTACTGTATCTTCTTTTTTATTTTTGTTTTTTATTTACTTTTGTTTTTTTTTTAATTTCTTTTTCTTGTACTGTATCTTTTATTAGTCATGTTTATATTTTTATATTATTTCCTAAAAGTCCTTCTATAAGCATTTATTATGATTCTGTTCCTTATATTTTTATTTGTGCTATATTGCGATTTCCAAGAAAATTTCTGGACCATTTCCAAAGAACTTGTTAAAAAGGATTATTTATGGCAGAGTGTGACTCCTTGAATTGATGACTTACATCCCCTTACATGTGTCAAAAAGAAAATGAAGTTCCTTTTTACCTAAGATGTAAAACATTATGGTATGAGGATCAATGGGATTTTATTTCACTATCTGCTATATCTTCTTGATGTACATGTCTGATCCATAAGCACAGATTTTTTGAAGTGTTCCTGTGTGTCTTCAATTATGTGGACTCAGGAGTTTGCCCATTTCCTGGCTTCTCTGCCTTTAATTGATCAAGGCACTCTCTTTTTCACCTCTCCATATTCATCATAGGTGGAGGAGTTACTGATGGCCATGGAGAAGGTAAAGCAGGAACTCGAGTCCATGAAAGCAAAACTGTCCTCCACCCAACAATCACTGGCAGAAAAGGAAACTCATTTAACCAATCTACGGGCAGAGAGGAGGAAGCATTTAGAGGAAGTTCTGGAGATGAAGTAAGTGCTTATAATATTACTCTTCAGGCATGTGTTAATAGAAATATGTTCCTTGTTTGCATCTTCTTGTCTTATTTATTACCCCTAACACACTTAGCCTAATTTTTATGGTAACTTGTATTTCTCATTCCTCAGAACAAATTTGGAACAAATCCTGGTCAAATACAATTATTTTTGCCTATTCATCAGTGACTTTTAATGAACTTTGGAGTATATGTATTTGTGTCTAATTACTCTCTAAAACTTCTAAAGTTTTCTCAAAAGTTCAAGTGAATTGGTGAGCTTACCGAGGAAGAGGACTGTTGTTGTTTGTTTTGTTTTTACTCTCTTTAGATTCTTTTTTTTTAAATTGTGAAAACATTTATGCAATATAAACCTTACCATTCCATCCCCTCCCAAGCATATCATTCAGTGGGATTAATCACATTCACAATGTTGCAGTACCCTAACCATCCATTACTAGAACTTACCCTTCACCCCCTAACAGAAACCCTGTACTCATTTTACTTTAATTCCTCATTGCCCATTCCCCCTAACCCTATAACCTATACTCTTAATTTTGTCTCTGTGAGCTTGCATATTCTCTGATAATTTCTTTGTGTTTACCATGGGACTTAAATTTAACATCCTAAATCTATAGCCATCTTGTTTGCTTTGATACCAATTTAACTTAAATAGTCTATACACACTATGTTCCTACACTCCTCTGGCCCCCCATCTTTATGTATTTCTTGTTAGAAATTACATGTTTATACATTCTGAGTCCCAAACCACCTATTTATCATTACATTTATACATACATTAGTAGTAAAAAGTGGATTTACAAACCAAAAATGTAATAGTACTGGTATTTATCTTTATCCATGTCATTTTTACCAGAGATCTTTATTTCTTCAAGTAACCTCAGTCAGTTGTCTAGTAAGGCTGCTGGTTTTGAGTCATATGATGCCTCGATAATTTTTTAAAACATTTATTTATTATAAAAATTTCCAAAGGTGCATAAAAGTAGAGTGTAATGAACCTATACCCCAGGCTCAGCAATTAACATTTTACCACACTTTCCAACCAGTTTTTACAAAATTAGCACTTTCAGCAAAATCTTACTGTACATTATTTTCCTACTTAACCCACATCTTGTGGCTCCCGAGGATTACATTCTGTTATGAAGTATGTATACATCTGCTCATACTGAATAGATGCTCCTTTTGCTTCTCTGTGACTTGTTGAGAAATTGTGTCTACTCCGGAGAGCAAACAGTACTGTCTCTGTTTCCTTTCCCAACCTGCACTCTTAACTAAAGGCACTACTCCCATTTTACTGAATCAAAGTCTTAGCCTGGGATCATTCAGTTATCTTCTTTACCTCAGCAGTTTTCTGAATTGTCAGATCTTCCCATCTCTGTTCAAATGACTATTTACGGCATAATAGTGGTATATTTTCGTAGGAATTTCCTTTATTGTTAGGACTTTAAGAAGATATCATATAATTTTTAAAGAATATTTTACTTCAAACCATGAAATGAGAATTGCGTGTGATTTTGTGTGTGTGTGTGTACACACCACAGTACCAAACTGTTTTTATGTACTTCCCTTACCAACTCTGGTTAGAGATTACATTTCTGAAAAATAGTATGATTAACGAAACTGTTACTGGTAAGATCAAGAAGTCGCACAATAAGGCTTGGGGAAATAATTAAAGCATGTACAGAAATTTTTAAATGATATAGAAATTTTAAAATCAAATGTTAAGTTCTAGATCCAAAGTAATTTTAAAATCAAATGTCAAGTTCTAGATTAAAACCTGGCTCTAGCAGATGACCTATCTTTTAAAGCACCTTCAGTTGCTCAGGATATATTTATTACTGTGGCATCAAGATGTTTTCAGGCACATTTCCAAAAAGTTTTATATGTGCAGATTGTATCATCTTAAACTTTTTAAAGCAGTCCTTGCTTTAATTTGCACTAGAATTTCCCCTTGCCATCTTTCATTTTAATATCTTAGTAAAATGCTTGTTTAATACACCGCCTTTTAATAAATTATCTCAATGTTAAGAATGAATTCTCTATCCAGATACTCCATTGAGAGAGCAGGGGTTCTTAGTAGATCTCTGTTTGTACTGCCCTATAGACCAGCCCACATAGGTCTCCCAGGAGTGGGGAGCAACAATGGTTGACCTCTTTTTTCTGTTTAGAATGGTGAATTGAAACACCTATACTTTTTTAAAATGTGGATTTTTAAAGTTTGGTATAGAAATATGTAAAATAATGATTGGTAAAACCTTGGTTGAAAACTATACAATTAACCTAAGTATTATTATGCACAAAAACTATAAAATGATATATTGTGGGTTCTGATATAATAAACTTTCAATTCCTTTTCACTAAGTAGCTGGCCAGTGGAATTATTTTTCTTCTGCTACATTCTGTACTCTTCCTTTCTGTATGTTGAACAAGTTATACTAATCATTTGGTCTGGGTGTAAGTCTCAGTTTCTACAATTTTGCTCCATATTTGCTTCATTCTGTTGTCAATTTTAAGTTCTGCAATAGTTCTACTTTATATCTGCCTCTAATTACTTATGGAAAGTGGTAAGAGCAAACTTCCTGGTATATAAAAAAACTTTAATGAATTTTGACTCTGCCGCCTATTAGCTCTATGACCTTAACATCATGCTTAACCCTTCTCTATGCCTCAGTCTCCTCATTTGTAAAAATGATAATAATTGTTCCCATTTTGTAGATTTTTATGACAATTAAATAAGAAATGAATTAATACATAGAATTGAGAACAGTGCCTAACACAGTAAACATTTAATAGTTTCCTATTATTGGCTTAATATAAGTATTTCCTGATGATGATTTGTAGGAAAACAAATTTATGTAAGTAAAATTTAAGAGGAGAAAGGCAATATTCTAACTGTGGACATTAGCAATGACAACCAGGTTGTTAACTCTGTAGTCATGGTAGGAACTACCAATTATTTAGGTTTAACTTGTTTAATTACTGCTAATTGAAGAAGTAAAGGGACTTGTTTAGTATAACCAGAGAAGTGGAAATGTGGAGGATATAGGAGGGGAATGCATTGTGTAAAGAGGCTAAAGCATGTGTGACTTTGGATCTAGAATAAAAAATAGCCTTCCCACAGGAAAAGGCAGTTGGCTCATTTGTATAGATAAATTCAACAAAGCACTAGAATAGTCTCGTTTTCTGCAATAATTCTGACTCAGTCAAACAAAAAAAAGTGATCTACTACTTCTTTTCCATCCCCTAGCACTTATGATTGCAATTTTTTGAGTGCCTGTTACAGATAAATGGTGGGCATGAGTTTTGGGAGATGTGAAATTGTTCAATTGGTGGCCTGCCAGTGGTCCATTAGAAACATTTGAGTTGTTCAGCCAACCCTGAAGAGAAGGAACATTTTTATTGGCAGATCCCACAGTGGTTCTTCTTTTCCTCATGCTGTGGTTTTGTTAGCTATTATTTTTTTTATTCTACTCTTCTGTTTGCCCCTTTCCCTTAAGGAAGGAAGGAAGGGAGGAGTAGGGGGAAGAAGTAATAAAATGGCAATAACTCTAATAGCTGTAATAAATTCTAAGTTCAGATCATGAAGTTCACTACTAAGAATTCTAGATGAGCTGCTTCATTCTACACTGCCCTGCCTTCAGATTTCTGCAGCATTCCCATTCAGTGTTGGCACTCAGAAGAAAATTTAAAAGTCTTACTTCATTTTTAATAAAAATTTATCAAGCTATCAATTTCACTACTCTGAGAATTGATTTGTTTGGGGAAGGGGGTCAAAGAGCTGTTTAGTGTTTTTTTGAGAACCCAGAGCTGTTTGACAAGTAGCTGCCCATATCCGGACTCCTGGTAGCAGACTCTACCCTGAGTCACTGTGTCAAGCATTATTGTTAATTGCACATATTTATACCGTCTCTTTCTTTCTCTCTTGAGTGCTCTCTGCCTGTGAGTCTGCATTTAAGTCTTTTTCTTTGCTCTCTTGCCTTATCTTACAGATTTTACAGGTGTCATTGAAAGTTTTTAATGTAACCATTTGATTTTATAATGCAAATTTTAACAGTTAATTGTTGTAAGTCATTCAAGGGATGAAACCAGCTAATAGGAATTCAACAAATCACTATATTGAGAGCTAAAAAAAGAATTGTGATTTTTAAAAAGATGATATGAACACACAGATGAAAAATGAAAAATATTAGAATCTACTGAATTAACTAGACAGACATGTTTAGATGACTGATGTGTTCCCTTGAGATTAGTAAAGTAGGCAGAGAAATCCAACTTCTGTGGGCTAAATTAATATACTCAAAAGGTCTAACTTTCCACAGACAAAAAATAAATTTTCATATGTACCTAAAAAGAGTCTAACAATATAATCTGAATTCTGACATTTAGAAAATCTCTACCTTTCAGAGAGAAAAATAGAGTATGTTTGGAATTATTTTAGGAAAGCTAAAGAAAATGGCTATTGGAAAAAAAAACAGTCAAGCTATTTGGGAAGAGTGTAGTTAAGTGATCTGTTATGCCTTAAATAATTAAAATGAAGTTATTTTAAATAATTTTAATTGCCTGGTATCCTGTAGTATTTCACTTTAAAATTTATTATAGGGTTAAGCAGCCAAAATATAATAATAATAAAAAAAAATTCATTGTTGGGTTGCCAACATTTAAAAACATCCTTTTGAAGATTTATGATCCTGTCTTCCAAATTAACTACAGCATTGAAAATAGTTATGCAAATTTCATTCTCATAACAATTTATGGGGAAAAATCAGAATTGAAGTGCATTCTAAGTTGCGTAAGAACATGTGTACTTTTTATAAAGGCATAATTATTTATAAATATTTCCACTAGAAGCCTTTATTTAAGTAATTAGAAATATGATGAAGAGCTTTTAGAGAAGTTGGAAGCATTTTTCATAGTGAGCCAAAATATGGAGGTTTAAATATTCTGTAGGAAATTAACATAATATAGACATTTCTTGTACTTGTCCTGAAAAAGAGGACAAAATATTCTGTATAGTATAGCTATAAACAGGTGACACTGATGGGAGTGTTCCTACTTAAAATTACAAAGCAAAATTCTATATCAATAATAAACTGCCCTTTGGGACTTCCACCATATTCTTGGTTAACTCCCTGAATCTGCTCTCTGTTTTTCTACCCTGATATCCAACTCTTATGCTGCCCACCTTGGAGACTCTATGAACTGGACTGTTCCTGATATCTTTACCTCATCAGAACTTAATAGTTTAGTTTAGTTCAGAACAGTAGTTTAGTTGGGCTAAATTATTTCCTGTAACTAAAGTTGTTACAGGAAAATGGTGGAAATGGGTTTATTAAATTAAGTAATTATTGGAGTTCCTTATCTCTTCCTGCCTGTAAATTTTAACTATGATGCTTAGCTTTTCCACAAGATGGGACATGAGTATTACACTAAATATTTTCTTTTATGTATATATACTTTTTTATTTTTATTTTTTAAAAGATAGATTACATAAATGTTACATAAAAAATAGAGGAGATTCCCATATGTCCCGCTCCCTACCCCTCCCACATTAACAATATCATTAGTGTGGTACATTTGTTACAATTGCAGTGTCATTCAGCACAATACCCAAGTCCTGAAAATGCTCCCATATTACTCTTGTTTTTCCTTCTCCCTCCCCTCAGAACCTCCAGTGGCCACTGCCTCCACATCAGTGATAAAAGTTCTTCCATTGCTAGAATCACAATAAGTCTATAGTAGAATACCAGTAAGTCTACTTTAGTCCATTATTCATTAAATATTTTCCCCAAATCTTTTTATTTTCTTATGAGTTGAGTTAGAATCAATTACAAATAACCACAAAGCCCCTTGCCTCTTTCCTCCCTTAAAGCATAAAGAAGTTTCACCATTTAGCCATTTATGGTCAAATGTAACTTCCAAATAGAAGATACCATACTCTGGAAAATCATGTTTCCTATATGAATCATCTCTTCATGTAAAAAGCCTCAAATGGCTAGAGTAATCTCTAAGCAGAAAGTAAAGAGCTTAGCTTTTCAGATAAAGGTCTCCCGAGGCCCCTTTCATTTCCAGCTTTTTAAATTCTTTCTCTCTTCCTGTCAATATGTAAGTCTGTGTACAAAAGTGTCCTCACCTGTGCAAGGATGAAATTAAAGAATATCCTTTTTCTCCCCAGGGATGGTCATGGGATTATTGCCCTATTTCTTTATCTTTTCATTTTTTTTCTATGCTGGAGAAATAGGGTCAGTCCTAGTCACTTCTGTTAAATACAAGTGAATTAGTTAAAGGGAAAATGGCCAAAGGTAAGTAACCTAATGCCTTAACCTAATTGCAATGCCCATTTTAAGAAAATCTGTGGGGGCGGATGTGGCTCAAATGGTTGGGCGTCCGTCTGCCATATGGAGGGACCTGGGTTCGATCCCCGGGACCTCCCGGTAAAACAAAAAAATATATATAGAAGGCGCATGGGCTGCCAGGCTCTGTGTGCCGGTGAGCCGCCAGGCCCCGGGAGCCATGCAGCAAGATGATGACGTAAAAGGAGAGAGACAAGACGAGATGCTCCGAAAGCTCTGAAAACCAGGAGCCGAGGTGGCGCAGATGGCAGAACACCTCTCTCCTACATCGGAGTTCCACAGGATCGAATCCTGGTGAAGACTGGAGGAGGAGGATGAGAAGAGATGAAACAGACACAGAGAATTGCCCAGTGAATGGACACAAAAACAGCAAATGGGGAAGGGGGGGTTTAAAATGGATCAAGTAAATAAATAAATCTTTATAAAAAAAAAAAAAAGAAAATCTGTTACATAACATACCAAAATGAGAGATGTTTTGTTTTGTTTGTTTTGTCTTTTCCTCTCAGGACCCTCCCTTTCAGTATCCCACAGAGAGTACCAAATAGGTAGTTACTCATTCTGTAAATGGACAAAACTTCCCTCAAGCTAAGGATATAAAAGGTAGCAATCCAGATATATACTTCTTTGCTTTTCCTATCAGAGTATCCTGAGTAAAATAGTATGATATGAATGAAGCTCTGCATACCACAGATTGTGCTTACATTTTGAGCCAGTTTGCTTACCTATAAAACAGATATAATAATACTTAGAACCCCCTCATGAAGTTGTTGTGAGGCTCAAATAAGATAATATAAAGAAAACATTTTTAAATTGGTAAAGCTGAATATTTGTGAAGCATTATAGTCATAACTGAAAATCCAATTTGTACTTCTTTACAACTAGAGAAAGTACATAACTTTTCAGTTCTGCTGTTTTCTTATTCAGAAATAAAAAGTTTGTCCTAAATCTCTAAGATCCTTATGCATTTTTAAATTATATAGTTTTTTGACAAGTTGACCTTCTGAGGTCCCTTGATTCCAAGGTTATAAATGCCCTGAGTAAATCAGGACAGTAACTCATTTTCAAACAGTATAGTGAGGATAAGTTGGTAGCTGATGCCTAGGAATTCTTGGCTGAGGGCTAAGTTGCACATTTATTTGTTAAGAACTACCCAAGGCTTACCAGTGTAAAGGCTGCCTTGGGGATAAAAGTAGAGTTGTAATACTAGAGGAATAACAGTATTGGGACATTTGGAGTTGCAACAGCCAGAGTGAAGAAATCCTTGTTAACACTTCAGGCATCAAGTGAAAAAACAGAAAAACTGGGCCTTAGGAGTAGGGACCATGCCCTTTAAAAAAGTCTACTCTAGACCCAGCCCAACAAAATATAAAGCCTCAACAAAATCTAGAAGGGGCACAGAGTTTGCAGGATAAGTCTTACCAAGATAGAGAGGCCTGGGCTTTCAAAAGATACACTGTAACAAAGGATAAAACCAAGCCAACACAAGGAGATCAACTAATAGCTAAACTACCTCCTAGAGTAAAAATCAATGCTCTTCTGAAGAAGATAATAGAATCCAGAGTTTTTACATCACATCATTAGCAATATCTTATATTGAATTTTAAAAATTACTAGATGTTATGGGTTGACTTGGTTTCCCAAAAAGATATGTTCAAATCCTAACCCCTGGTACCTGTGAATGTAACCTTATTTGGATATAGGCTTATTCCAGATGAAATTAATTAACTTAAAATGAGGTCACACCAGTATAAGATGGATACTTAATGCAGTATGACTGGTGTCTCTATAAGAAGGAGAAAAGAGACTCAGACAGACACCAGAGAGAAGGCCATGTGAAGATGGAGGAGGCAGAGATAGGGGTCATGCATCTACAAGCCAAGGATGGCCAGCAAACACCATAAGCCAGAAGAGGCAAGGAAGAATTCTTTCCTACAGGTTTCAGAGGGAGCATAGCCCTTCTGACACATTGATTTTGGGCATCTAACCTCTAGAACTGTGAGATTAAAAATTTCTGTTGTTTTAAGCCCTCCAGTTTATGGTACTTCGCTATGGCAGCCCTAGGAAACCCAGACATCATCCATACAAAGAAACAGTAACTTATAAGCCATAGTCAAGACAAAAAGCATCCAGTAGAAATCAACTGAGCAATATCCTAGATGTTGAATTTAGCAGACAAAGACTTTAAAATCACCTTTAAGAATATGCCTCCAAGAACTAAAGGAAAATATCATCTCGATGATGGACCATACAGGAAGTCTGAGCTGAGCAGAGCAAACAACTAGAAGATGGAAATTTGAGAACTGAAAAGTACAATTACAATGAAAAATCCAATGGATGGTTTCAAAAGCAGATTAGAGCTGTCAGAAGAAAAGATAGAGCAATAGAAATTATCCTATCTGAAGCTCAGGGAGAGAAAGGATTTTTACAAAATGAACAGAGCCACAAGAGCATGTAAGAAAATATCAGATGGGCTATCATACGTGTTATTGGAATCTCGAAGGATAAGAAAGGGAGAATGGGTCAGAAAACAAATTGAAAAAATAATGGCTGAAATTTTTCTCAAATTTGTTTCAAGAAACATTGACTTATAGATCCTAGAAATGTAGTGACAGCAAGCAGGATAAATAAATTAAAAAAATGATGCCTAGAAATATTATAGTCAAATTGCTGAAAACAAAATATAAAGAGAAAAATAAAAGCAGCCAGTGAAAAAAGACATAGTACATGAAAGGAAACTATGAGAAGAATAATATGAAACATGATTTTCATATATAGAAAATGGAACATATTTTCAAGTACTGAAAAAAAGAGTCAGCATAGAATTTTATAACCAGAGAGAAATACCATTAAAAAACTAGGATGAAATAAAGATATTTTCAGATCAACAAGAATGAAAATAATTTTATAAAATATGCCCAGTGGATATTCTTTTGGCTGAAGGGATATAATACTAGATGGGAATATAAATCTACGGGAAGGAATGAAGGACCTGGTAAATAAGTTGACATATATATATGGCAGCTTGATATTATTTATGAATTCCACAAAAGATATCGATTATGTTTGTAAACTGGTGTTTTCCTCTGGGCATGATATCTTTTGATTGATTTAAATTCAAAGGCTTTACATTTACTTGATTAAATCAAGATTAGGGCTTTGATTTGACGGTGCCATTAGGGCGTGCAGGGTTGGTGGACTATAAAAATGGGCATTCAATCAAGAAGATAGGAGAGGAACACAGAGGGAGAGAGACAACTCCATAGACATGGTAGAGGCCCCAGGAAGAGGCATGAGTCATTCGCCTGATAGTTTGCAGCTGACCTTGTGAAGAGAACAGAGCAGCTGAGCCAGGGAAGCTGAGCCAGCTCTCCTATAGCTGAGATTGGAAGACGCTGGACCTATGGAGCCTTAAGAGAAGGAGGAAGGCTGAATCCTCACAGATGTTGCCTGCCATCTTGTTTCAACATGTGGCAACAGACTTTGGTGAGGAACTAACATCGAATTGAACTCTTTAGGGTCTTGTAACTGTAAGCTATCCCAAATAAATACCCTTTATAAAAAGCCAACAGATTTCTGGTACTTTGTATCAGCACCCCTTTTGGCTGACTAATAATATATGTATTATTTTATATATATATATATACACACACACACACAAAACGTGTTTTTTTCTTCTCATCATTTCCTTAAAAGACAACTGACTTTTTAAATAAAAAATAGCAACATTGTAAGGTAGAGTTTATAATGTGTGTAAAAGTGAAAGATATTACAACAATATCACAAATGATTGGGGTATGGAGGAATTCTACCTTTATAAGGTTGTTATATTTGTGAAGTGGAAAAGGTGAAGTGTCATATGTGAAGCAGTACAATTTCTAATCTAAGTAGGCTTTTTAATATATATATGTTAAGTAGACTTTTGATAAGTTAAGGATGCGTATCGTTAGCCATAAGCAGCTACCAAAAGTTAAAAACAAGAAAAGCAAAGAAAAAAACCTGAAAACTGAAAATACATTGGAAGAAATAAAATGTAATACTAAATATTATATAAATTACCCAGAAGAAAAAGGCAGGAAAGGTACAACAGAGGAACAAAGTACAGAATGGACAATGGATGATAGACATAAATTCAGCCATATCAGTACTTACATCAAATTGGACTAAACACTATAATTAAAGGACAAAGATTATTAGAATGAATTAAAAAAGAAAAGGAAGAGGAAACAAGGCTCAATTATATGCTGTATACAAAAGACACTAATTGACATAGATGGGTTGAAATTAAAGAATTGAAAAAGTTGTACCTTACAAACGGTAATCATAAGAAATCTGGTATGTTATGCAGCTCATCAATGATTACAGTAAAATTACCCTTAAATGTCCATACTAGAAAAGAAGAAATGTTTTAATTCAGTAATCTGAATTTCCACATTAAGAAGCTAGAAAAAGAAGAGCAAAGAAAAGTAAGGTAAATAGAACGAAGGAAGTAATAAAGATAAAAGCAGAAATCAAGAAAACAGACTACAGAAAATTCACAAAGCCAAACATTATTCTTCAAGGAAATAATAAAGTCAATCGTCCCCTAGAAAGGCTGATTAAGGATAAAAGGAAGACATATGAATTACCAATATATGGAATGAAAAACGGGGCTTTAATGCCAGATTCTAAAGACATTTACAAAGATAAGAGAATATTTTGACTGACTTTGTGCCAATAAATTTGATAATTTAGATGAAATGGACAAATTCCTTGAAAACTACAATTTATCAAAACTTGCTCAAGAAGGAATAGAAAATCTGTATCTATTTTAAAAATTGAATTTGTAATAAAAAAAAAAAGTCTTCCAACAAAGAAAATCCAGGTCAAGATGACTTCAGGTGCATTCTACCAAACATTTAAGCAAGAGATAATACTGATCTTCTAGAAATCTTTTCAGAAAATAAAATAGGAAGGAATACTTCCCAATCGTTTTATGAGACCAGATTTACCCTCTTACCAAAACCTGACAATGACATTATAAAAAGAGAAAATTATAGATCAGTATTCCTCATGAATATTGATGTAAAAATCCTCAAGAAAATCTTAGCAAATTGAATCAAACATAAATAAGAAGGGTAATATATCACAACCAAATTAGGCTTATTTCTAGAATGCAAAGTTTGTTCATTATTCAAAACCCAGCTAATTTAATTCACTACATTAACAGAATAAAGAGAAATCATACTATTACCTCAGTACATTCAGAAAAAGCCTTTGACAAAAGGCAACATACCCATTCATTATTTAAAAAAACAAAAAACAAAAAACTTGCAGTATAGAAATAGAAATTTCTTCAGCTCATTAAGGGGCAACATCAAAGAATTTACAGCTTATATCATACTTAATGATGAAAGTGAAGCACTTTGCCCCTAAGAATGCAAAGGAAGCAAGTATGTCCACATTTACCCCCCTTCTGTTCAATGTTGTATTGGAGATCCTAGGCATGTAATAAATCAAGAAAAAGAAAAAGCATAAAACTTGAAAGGAAGTATTAAAACTGTCTTTATTCATAGACAACATAATTGTCCAAGTTGGGCAAATACACAAAAATTGTATTTTCATATTCTAGCAGCAAATGAAATGGAAATATTTTAAAATATTATTTACAATAGCATCAAAACCCATAAAGTACTTTGGGATAAATTTAGCAAAAGTTGTTGAAGATCTCTACTCTGAAAATTATAAAATATTTCTGAGAGAAATTAAATAACACCTAAATAGAGGGATATATCTAGTTCATAGTTTGAATTATTCAAACTTTTAAGATGTCCATTTTCCCCAAATTGACTTAGCAATGCAACATAATCCCAGTCCAAATCATAGGGATCTTTTTTGTAGCAATCGACAATAACATTCTAAAATATGTATGAAATTGCAATGAATCTCGTAGAGCTTAACTAATTTTGTCAAAGAACAGACTTGGAAGACTTATATTACCTGATTTCAAATCTTGCTATAGGAATCAAGACAGTGTAGTATTGGCACAAAGATAGACATATTGAAACAGAATAAAGAATTCGGAAATAGACCCACATGTATTTGGTCAAAGGGGTCAATGTAATTTAATGGAAAAGCAATTGTCTTTTCAACAAATGATACAAATTCAACTGGATGCCTGTAGGGAAAAAAATGAGAGACCTTATACCATATACTAAATTAATCAAGAATGGATCATAGATCTAAATATAACTAGTAAAACTATAAACTTTTGGAAGAAAATAGGAATTGGAGTAAGCAATGATTTCTTAGGACACAAAATGCATTAACCATGAAAGAAAAAAATTGATAAATTGGATTTCATAAAATTAAAGCTGTTCTTTAGGAGACACAGTTATGAAAATGAAAAGTATGTGAAAAGCATTTTATATAGAACTTTGCAAATGATAATTTGATTTCTGTTATACTTGATGTTATCGTTAGGCTAATATGTCAATTCGTCCAGGTAATGGTGCTCGGTTGTTTGGTCAAGCAAGCACTGGGCTAATTGTAATATACAAGGGCATTTCATGGACTTTAGTCATCAGTGAGTTATTGCATAGATGGCTGGTTACAGCTACAGTCAACTGAGGAGATTGCTGTCAGCAATGAGTGACATCTCATCCAATCAGTT
This sequence comes from Cabassous unicinctus, assembly GCA_029593785.1. Lineage (NCBI taxonomy): Eukaryota > Metazoa > Chordata > Mammalia > Cingulata > Chlamyphoridae > Cabassous > Cabassous unicinctus. Next base: position 3,920 of record JAQZBX010029338.1, on the reverse strand, counting down.
GAAGGCCTTAAAAGGAGAAGTGATTTTAACATTCAAAGAGAGAATCCCCATGTCTATTTCAGATAGCCAGAGTCTCCTGGGGAATTCAACGAGGACCTTCATCTGAGTCCCTGGCTTGCAGCCTGCCCTACAGAATTTGGACTTGTGCATCCCCGTAGTCGCATGAGACAATTTTATAAAATCTCATAGTTGATTCTGTTTCCCTAGAAAGCCCTGACTAATACACTGTGTTTCCTTAGGACTTTGTATTATAATAATTTATTTGCAAGCTATATATTATTTTCCTTCTGGCACTTAACATTTGGTAGTGAGGCTCATCTTGAATCCCCAGAAACAAGCACAGTGCCCCAACATGTAATTAGCACTCAGTAAATGTTTTTTGAATTGTATTATTTTATCCTCAAAGTGAAAGCACGTAAATATTCTAGAGGATATACTACCAATAACTAACTGTTTTAAAAAGCCTTAACTTTCCTTCAAAAAGTCTTTCCTACAGAGTAGACCTTCAAGACAGTTCACATTGTTTAGATTCAGAGTTCATCTTTTCTCTCTTGTTTAAAACTCTAGGAAATTAAGAAGAAAAAGATAATTTAGTAGAAACAGTTGCTATGGATAATATTGTGACAGACATACACATTTGTTATATAATTCCTTCTTAGAGGGAAAACAGTGAACTTTTCCCTTTAGCAGAGGCTAGCAGTTGTCATGCATGTGACAGCAATTGTGTCTGGATTCATTCTCTCTTATTTGCCTTTTTTCCCCCCATACAATGACATTCTTCTAACACCCTGTTGATGTTGGTATAATTTTCCACCCAAAGTTATTTCTTCTCAATGTGTTTTTGGCCATGTATTTTCTGGTTAGATTCTGTTGCATGCTGGTTACTAGTTAGCAGGGATATTAAACACTCTGGGCCTTGAAATTAAGCTCGAGTTTCACAGGTGGCAGTGTACACATCTGGACAGAACCTACCAGAATTCGTCTTATTCAGAGCTTTGGCTTCCTGTTTGGTGTTCACTTACTAGCTCCGAGTGTCCACACATTACGTATAGTATGCATAGTACCCACCACCTTTGATGTTCCTGTGTGTTGGCCTCTATCTCCTCTCCATACTCCCCTTTTCTTCATTATTTCTTGTTTTTATCTTATTGTCTTGCTTGTTTATAGTTTCTTAGCTCATTTATACAATTTTTGTAATCCTAAGGATTGAAAAATTGCCTTTATCCAAAGGTTAAAACCTGGAATTGGGGGCTAAAATCATAAAAAGAGTGAGTGAAAATAGGACAGTTTTCTTTTCTCATAAAATCATGATTGACTCAACTATGAGTATGGATGTTATTAACTTTTAAAAAATAAGAACCTATATCTCTTAAGTATTCATTTGTCATTCTTTTTCTGTGGATGAAAGTCAGACCTTAGAAATATTCATTTCATACCATTGTTCCCTCTCCCACAACAAGAAATGTAATAAATTCTCATGTTACTGATTTCACTTGCTTTTATTTTCTTTTTTTCATCATTGGGGGTGAGCAGTGTGATCCACTTCATTGAACTAAATATTACCAAATAAATGTACTGTCAAGAACTTTCTAATACACAGGTGTGTGTTCAGAATATTTTTTCCTAACCAATTGTTCAATGGAAATAAGTTTCCTATTTTCATTGGGACTACAGATCTAATTATGTTGCATTTATGTTCAGAAATGTTCAGAAGTTCTGTTTCATTCAGCCTACATAATTTTGTCCCTAGACACATTTCTGACTTTATTTTCCTCTGTACTCCTTATTTTCATTCTCCAGAAACATCTAACTACTCAAACTTACAGCCCTCCTCCTTCATGCTTTTACTAAAACTATTCCATCTTAAATACTTTGTTCATAATTCTGCTGTATAGGTTCCACCCTTTTCTCATGATCATATCAAATTCACATTGTCTGTAAGGAAACCTGCTTAAATCCTCCCAGTTAACTTTTAGTCCACCTCTCACTTAGCTCTTTTTGTTTGTTTTTTGTTTTGTAGTGCATTTTAAACTATTTATGCCTTATTTCTGGACTCCTTCCATGTTCCAGAACTATGCTAGGTACTGAGCATAAAATGCTCATTTTGATGACGTGTGTTTCCTACCTTCAAGGAGCCCACAGGCTTATACATACACAATGTTTCGTGATAAATGATTGTATTAAAGAGTGAAGTGTAGGGTTCTGTGGATGAACATAAACACAAAAGGCCAGTATGATTTGTGGGTATCTTTTAATAAAATATCTGGAGAAGATAATATATTTTAATAGAATTGTTTATATGTATTGAAGTCTTGTTTTCACTTTTAGGTCTGGTGTGAGGAAATTTTTCCATATGGAAAGTCAGTTGTAGTACCACTTGTATAATGTAGTAAGTTCCCATATGTGCTTAAGTCTGTTTCTGGTCTCTGTAGTTTTCAGTGGATCTATTTGTTAGTGTTGTGCTAGTTCACTATTATTTCGTAAACTGTTTTACTTTTAAATTCTGGTATATGATAAAACAAATCTCTCCTCAATATTCTTTGTCAGAATCATCTGGATCCTTTACTCTTTCACATGAATTTTATAACACTGACTAGTTCCTTTGGAAAAATTTTTTTGGGAATTTGATAGCAATTTACATTGATTTTATAGATTAATTTAGGCAAAATTTGGTATCTTGTTAACTATGACTCTTCCCATTCACTAACATGGCCTAATAATTTATTTAAGTTTTCTTTTATGACCTTCAAAATGTTTTTTTCTCATAAAAGTCATTATACTTCTATGTTAGATTTATTCCTAGATAGTTTATTTGCTTCTGTTATGAATGTTTTTTTGTTTTGTTTTGTTTTGTTTTCTGTTAAATTCTCTAATTTTCTGTTACTGGTGTGTAACTTTCAGTGGCTTAATATAAGTTGTTTTTTTTGTTTGTTTTTTGTTTTTCTTGTTGGGGGGTTTTTTCCCTTTATTTTTAAAGAAGGTTTAGATTACATAAATGTTACATGAAAAATATAGGGGATTCCCATATATACCACCCCCTCTTCTTCCCACACTTCACCCCCATTAGCAACATCTTTCATTAGTGTAGTACATTTGTTACAATTGATGAACACATATTGAAGCATTGCCATTAACCATGGTCTGTAGTTTACATTTTGGTTTACCCTTTGCACCATACAATCTTACAGGTTTTGACAAAATGTATAATAGCCTGTATCTGTCATTGCAATATCATGCAGAACAATTCTAATGTCCCAAAATACCCCATGTTACACCTCTTCTTCCCTCTCCCCTCCCACCCCCGAACCTCTGGTGACCACTATCTTTATATCAATATTACAAGTTCTTCCATTGCTAGAATAATAATGTCTACATTAGTCCATAGTTGCATTTGCCCCTTCTATTTGTTCATTCCTCAGTCTTGAAGATTTTGGTATGGTGATGCCCACTCTGCTTCTGACTGAGAGGGGGCTTAGATCCCATGGGGCAGATGGATGGAACTGTCTTGCTTGCAGTTGTAGATACTCTTTTTGGGGATGGGCATTGTCCATCATCATCCTTTTGTTAGTTTTCCTGGGTGAGTCTGATGAACTGGAATGTAGGTGTTGGCTGCAACTCTGCTAGATTCAGGGCTTAATCAGCATATGAACAATTGGAAGATATAAGTCTCCAGGACATATATTTATGGATATAGTGCTAGTTAGAAGTTCAAATAAAAGAGGCAGAAGAACCATGAGTAGGAAAATTATAAATGAGTCTAACTGATACATTGGGGAGATAGGTTATCATGTATTCCAAGGTAAGGCCCACTGATAGGAAGCTGATTTCCTGGGATTGTCTGCCCAGCCTATAGTGTCTAGAAAGGTTTTTGATTACTGTTTCAGTCACTTTAAACTTGCTATAGGTTTATTGAGATTTTC
>JAQZBX010029337.1:0-27361 GCA_029593785.1 Cabassous unicinctus | reverse complement strand
CGCCAAGATCCGCTTCTGTACACCCTGCTTGCTTGCAAACTGCGTCGGCGACCCCCCTATAAAAGGGAGCCATTTTAGAACTTCGGGGCTGCAGTTCCCTCCTGCGTGAGGTGTGCTGCAGACGCCCGTGGGCTTAGCTCAATAAAAGTAACTAAAGTCTTAAAGTCTGAGTATGGTCGATCTCCTGGGTTAAAACATTCCCAACAAACAGATATCTAAACATGAGTAATTTTAGGTTGCTGCCTTTAAAAATGGAAATGTCACACAAGGTTGCCAGAAACCTTCAATGTGTAAAAAAGTGCAACATCTGAAAACCATAATAAAGCAAAGCACACTCAGAGTATGCCTGTAAATATAAATTAACTAAAAGCCTCTCTTACAAAGGATTGGTACACTTAATTTAAAATTCTGATGGTTTGATATATTAGTAGATACATCTGGAATATAAGGATTGATAATTTCAAATGACAGAATAATGGAAATATATATATATTTGTCAAATACTACCTAAAATAAAGGTGATGAAATAGTTATATTTCCAGACAAATTTGACATGTCACAAAATGTCACTTACATTAAGAGACATTATTTAATTATGAGCATTTTATTTTGCATAAAATAATGTAAACTTGTGTAGACCCACAAGCATAAATGGAAGAAATAGTTATATTGGGGACACATTTTAATATATTTCTGCTAGTGATGAATGGATGTCTTAGTTTCCTATTGCTGTTGTAACATTACCACAAACCAAGTGGCTTAAAAGAACATAAATTTTATTTTATATTTCTGGAGGTTAGAATTCTGAATTGGGTTTCACTGGACCCAAATCAAGGCACCAGTAGGCCTGAGATCCCTCTGGAGACTATATTGCAGAATTCTATTTTCTGACAAGTCCTAAGCTTTTAGAGCTATGCTCCTTGCAGTCCTTGACCCATTGACCATTTTTTTTCCATCTTCAAAACCATCAATGAACATAGCATCTCCAAATCTTGTTTTGCTTCTGTTGTCATATTGTTTTCTGTCTGACTCTGCCTCCTCTTCCTCCTTTTATATGGACCCTGTTGTTGCATTAAACTCACATGGTTAGCCCTTTATTTGAACAGACCCTATTTCCCAAAAAGTTGATTTCTACACTTTCTGAGCATTATTATTGGACATACTGGGGACGATTATTGAGACTTCCAGAGAAAATAAAAAGAATATAATAACAATAGTGAAGAGCTGAGGAAAAATAAACAGTGCACATAACGGTCAGATGTTAAACATTGCATCCTACTGTTGCATGATGCAGATTATTTTACAGTGTAAATGAAACATTTATGAATATCAATAATTTGGTAATTCAGAGTGAAAACCTGAAGGACTTTTAAGGGAAAAGATTTACAAAGTCCAAATGAAAATGATACCTATAAAATAAAGACAAATCAAAATCACTCATGTGATTGGAAACTAGAAACACAGCTATGTTACAAATAACTCAAAACATAAATCATGACTGAAATTATTAAAAAGTTTTTACTGAATTATAAGGAAAATACTCCATATAAAAATTTATGAATCTTCCTCTTAAGTGTAAACTTGTATTATATTATAACCTTATATTTTCGTATTAGGGCAAAGGTAAAATAATAAACAATATTCAATAACAAAAAAGAAATAATAAAAAAGGTAAAATTAAAGAAACAAAAATACATTAGAAATAATAGAAAAGCCAAAATTTGAATTGGTGCAGACATTAAAACAATTCTGTAAATTCTGTTTCTGTGTAAGAGGTTGACCATCACAAGGGAACATTAGTTCCATCCTGACAATGAGAAAAACCCTGAATAAACTATATAACAGAACGTTTAATGTCCTGCCAGAGAGTTCATGTTTTAAGACCATCAAGTGAACTAAATTCCAAAGGGACAGAAGTCCCTCCAAGGATAGAAAAGATATTTAAACTGGATTCAACTTTGGTAGTGAATGGGAGAATGAATAGGGAATAAACATTTGGTGAATATTGATTTGAAGATCATAGGTGTGGGAAGGATAGAAGAAGGAATAAAGGTGACTAGAGTGAAAGGAGAATGTAGAGAATACTATGAATCATTAAATAATGAAATGTGAACAAAATTCAATTCTATTATGCTTATAAAGTAAATATTGTGGATTAGATTTTTTAAGTATTTCATTTCTTTTTTTACAAAACACTAGATTAACACAATTGCTTTGTTTTGTTTTTATTAGAGAACTTGTGACTTTACAAAACAATCATGGATACTATACAAGATTCCCATACATTTCCCCATCACCAACATCTTGCATTGCTGTGAAACATTTGTTACAAATGATGAAAGAAAATCATCAAAATATTATGACTTAGCATAATCCATATCTTACATCTTGTGTATTTTCCCCTCAATCCACCTTATTATTAACACCATGTCTTTTAATTGAATATTTTTATAATCTATGAAAGATTGTTCTCATATTTGTTCTGTTAATCACAGTCCATCACCCACCACAAGGTCACTGTATTATACAGACCCATGATTATTCTGAGGACTTAGATACCTAGATAACCTGACAGCGTTTCACTTTAAAATTCAGTCATGATTCTTTTCAAAATTTATACTGTACACTTGTTAAATCTTAGGTATATTTAATGTTGCAATAAAAGACACAAATGATTTTTCTCCAATGAAATTAACAGGACATTCTTTCCCAGAGAACCAAATGTTCAATATTTCCAAGATTCATATATTCATCAACTTAGATTGCCGAGATGATTGAAAAAAAGGAGGGAGTAGTTATACTAATATGGCAGATAATAGACTTTTTAGAAAATTAATAAAATTGACAATCCTTGATTAACAAAAAAAAATGAATGACATGCAAATAAATAAAATAAAATAATTACAAGAGAAAGGATATCACCACTGATCACACAAATGAAGAGTATCACATGAGGATACTTTGAAAAATTGTATGTCAACAAGATGGATAACCTAGGTGAAACTGACAAATTTCAAGAAACACACAAGCAGCCTACATTGATGAAAGAAGAAATAGAAACAATCAGCAGAACAATCAGAAGTAACAAGATTAAATTAGTCCTCAGAAACATCACAACCTCAAAAAGACCAGGACCAGATGGCTTCATTGGTGAATTCTACCAATCATCCCAGAAAGAATTAACACCAATCCTACATAAACTTCCAAAAATTAGAAGTGGAGAGAATATTATCTAACTCATTCAATGATGCCAACATGACACTAATACAAAAACCACATAAAGAAACCACTGGAAAACAAAACTACAGACCAATCTCCTTAACTTAGAGGCTGAAATAGTCAACAAAATACTTGTCAATCATATTCAACAACACATCAAATGAATTACACACCAAGATCAAATGGTTTCCATCTCTGGTATGCAAGGATGGTTTGGCATAAGTAGAACAATCAATGTAATATACCACATTAACAGATGAAAAGAAAAAAAATCACATGATCAACTCTATTGACACAGAAAAGACTTCAAAAGAAAGAAATATAAATAAACTTCCTCAACATGATAAATGGAAATATATGAAAAACGCACTGCTATAATCATACTCAATGGTGAAATGCTAAAGTCTCTAAGACCTATATGCTCTAAGATCTGGAACAAGACAAGGATGCCCTTTGTCACTCCTCTTATTTAACATTTTGTGGAAAATACTTGCTTGAGCACTTTGGCAAGAAAAGGAAAAAAAGGAGGAAGTAAATATTTCCCTATTTGAAGGTGACATGATCCCATATGTAGAAAGCCCTGAAAAACCTATAACAAAGCTTTTAGAGCTTTTAGAGCTGATAAATGAGTTCAGTAAAGGTCAAGGATATAAGATCAACACACAAAAATCTGTAGCATTTCTGTCCACCAATAATGAGCAATCCAAGGAGGAAATAAAGAAAAAAATTCCATTTACAATAGCAACTACAAGAATCAAATGACTAAGAATAAATTTATCTAAAGATGTAAAGGACTTGTATAGAGAAAATTACACAACATTGTTAAAGGAAGTCAAAGAAGACATAAATAAATGGAGGAATATTTCCTGTTCATGGACTGGAAGGCTAAACATCATTAAGATGTCTGTTGTACCCAAATTGATTTACTGATTTAACAGAACTCTGATAAATTTACAATAGCATATTTTACTGAACTGGAAATGACAATTATTAAATTTATTTTGAAGAGCAAAGGGTCCCAAATAACCAAAAACATATTGGGGAAAAAAATAAGCCAAAACTGGAGGAATCAGGCTAAATGACTTTAAAGCATACTTCAAAGCTACAGTGGTCAAAACTGCATGGTATTGACACCAGGATAGATATTCTGCCCAATGGAACTGAAGAGAAAGTTCTGATATAGATTGTCATATATACAGTCAACTGATATTCAATAAGTCAAAGAAGCCCACTCTACTGAGACAGAATGGCCTCTTCAATAAATGGTGCTGGGAGATCTGGATATCCATAACCATAAGAATGAGAGAGGATCACTATCTCACACCCTGTACAAAAAGTTAACTCATGATGGATCAAAGGCCTAAATATAAAAGCCAAGACCATAAAGCTCCTAGAAGATAATGTAGAGTAGCATCTATTAGATCTTGTAGTAGGATATGGCTTCCTAAATTTTACACCCAAACTGTGAGAAATTAAAGAAAAAATAGATAAATGGGACCTGCTCAAAATTGCTTTTAAAAACAATGCTTGAAAGGAGTTTGTCAAGGAAGTGAAAAGGTAATCTACTCAATAAGGAAAAAATATTAGGAATCATATCCAATAAGGATCTAATACACTGCAAATATGAAAAAAAATGCTATACCTTGAAAACCAGCCCATGGTTGGTATCAATGCTTCAATATTTCTTTTGAAATTACCATTGTAACAAATGTACCATATTCATTGTAACATGTTAATAGGGGAAAATATGAGAGGCAGAAGGGGTAGTTTATATATGAAACCTCCATATTTTCTGTATGACTTTTCTGTAAACTAAAGCTTCTTTGAATATAAAATGAAAAAAATAAGACATTAGGGAAACACACAGAAGACATTGTCACTGTACGTAAAAGATAATATGTTTTATGGTGATGAAAGGCATAATGAGACATTTATTTTTTATTTTTGTATTTTATTGGTTATTTTTTTATTTTATTTTTTATTATATTTATTCATTTTTTGCTTTTTAGGGACATGGGGATGATCACTGGTGTGGGGTGTCAGTGATGGGGGAATGTGTGGGAAGTAGTGCACCCAGGGCATGCATCTATGGAATAATAATATGTTCAAGTGGTCATGGGATGTAGTCTTGGTTGCTCAGAATGCACATAATAACCAAAAGAATATTGAATTTCCATCCTGGGGAGACCTGCTACATTCTCTAATAGAGTGGCAAGAATCCCTAGAGTACATTGGCAGTACCTAGTGAAGGTGGACAGACCAATATGCCAGGCCCTTGATACTGATGCTTTTACTTATGAACATTGTTCTTCTGAAATTGAAACTTAGCCTAGTATTACATATTACCTGAGTTACCCCCTGAAAGCCTCCTTTTTGCTCTATTGTGACCCTTTTCTGAGCCAAACTCATTATATAAGCTCACAGTCTCACCCCCAGCATAGGATATGACTCCCAGGGATGAGCCTCCCCACACCGAGGGATGCATTTGGAAAAAGTCTTGGACCAAATGGGGGAAATTTCAAATGCAAATGTGTTTTTACAGCTAAGAGGTTTCAAAATGAGTTGGGAGGTCATTAAAAAGGTTACGCTTATGGAAGTCTCAGGAGGATCTCACTGACAGCCATAGTAAGTAATGCCTCAAACACTGGTACCCCTGATGGCTCTAGAGACAGCTGGATATTATAGGCAGGGCAGTCACCCCCTGGAAATTTGGACTCTATTGGTGAGTCTTACCTTAGAATATATGTTAACTTATTTCTCTAATGTAATAGAGTCAGACACTTTTGTAATTTTCCTACACAGACATCTTCTGCTTCTTTTACTTGAACCTATAATTAGCACTATATCCATTAATAAATTGCTTACATTTTAAAAGAAGATAAATCTCAAAACAGAGACCAAACTTCACAACAGGAGGATCTAGTGTAAGAAGAACTAATCTTACCTGTTAATAGCAGAAAGAAGGAAATAACCAAGGTTAGCGGTAACATAAATTAAATAAAATATAAAAGAGCAGTAGAGAGGATCAGCAAAGCCTACAAAGTCAGTAAAATTAAAAACTATTTTACTACATTGACAAAAAAGAGAGAAATGATGCAAACAACTAAATTCAGAAATAAAATGGGGGACATAAATATCAAATACACAGAAATAAAAATTATTGAGAATGTATTGTAAATATCTGTACACCAAAAAATATAGATAATCTAGATGACATTAACAATTTCATCAATGTAAACAATTTTTTAGTTTTTGGTAATATACATTTTGGTGATAAAAATGAGGTCATTTTATTATATTGCATTTTTTACACCACTAATATTTTGTGGAAATTTTAAATGGATGTTAATTTAATTTTGAAATACCTAAGTTCTTTAGGATACATTCTTCAATCAAATTCTATTTTTTTCAATAATCTTTCTCCTACATCTCTCCATCTCCTTTTCTAATTTGTAATGTTTACATTATATGCCTTATGTTCTACTACCATGCTAATTTCTTTCCTTTTTTTTTTTTTTCTTTAATATGGAGCTTGCATAGTGGCTTCATTAATGTAGTATACTAGGGAATGGTAAATTTTCTACTAATTGATACTTCTGACTTTTTTGGTTCTTTAATCAGATTCATATTTTCTTGGGTAAGATCAACTGAAATATATGAATAATTGTGTAGGATTTTTTAAATTCCCTGTTGTTTTTTTCAAATAGAAGATTCTCATCCTCTTTAACAATATTTTTTATTTTGTAATATTCTTTCCTCTTTTTCCCTGTTTTCTTTTTCTTCAAGATATTTGCAATCCAAAATCAGTCATGTGTTTATTTGCTTGTATTTTCCAAAAGGTAACATGTTTTTCTTACTTTATTCAATTAACAGTATATCTTGGGGATTATTCTACACAATTTTGTAAACGTTCTATGGAGAACAGTCCATACCAAGTCATAGAGAGCTTTCTCCTTCTTTTTTGCAAATACATGTAATCTATTAAAGAGTTTACAGTAATTTAAACAATACATACTGGTAGATATTTGCGTTGTTTCTAACATTTGCTATTACAAATGGTGCCACAATGTAAAGTCATATAATTATATAATTTTACACATGTGAGAATATATCTATAGGATAACATGCTAAAGAAGATAAATTACTAGGTCAGAGAGTATAGGCATTTGTAACTTTCTTATTACAAATTTTTCTCCACTGAAATCTTTTACCTGCAATTTATGAGTGCCCTTCACACAGAATTTGTAAAAAAACATACTATCATTTTGTTTTATATTTTGCCAACATGATATGTGAAAAATAGTATTAAAACATTGTAAATCACAATATTTATTACATGTTAGATTAAGCATTTTTTCATATATAATAGCTATCTTTATCTCATGTTTTTAAAACTCTCTACAGATCTTTTCCCAATTTTTGGTTATTGGTATTTTTCTTATTGATCTGTAGTGTTCTTTATATATTAGGAATATTAGCCCTTTAGCATATGACTTGCAATTTATTTTTCAGTTTGTCATTTTTCTTTTGATATTTTTATTAGAGAATTTGTGAGTTTACAAAACAATCATATATAACATAGAGGATTGCCATAAATTGCCCAAAATGAACAAATTGCATTGAGTTGAAACACTTGTTACAAATGATGAAAGAGCATTGTCATAATATTACAGGTAATTTTAGTCCCTGGCTTACATTTGATGTATTTTTTGGATGGATTGTACAAAGCATGTAGCCATGTGAACCTCATGGTGGATTATCAACTCTTGTTAAAAGTACAAATATGAGAATGTTCTCTCATGAACTATAATAAATATACATTACTAATTCATGGTCTTAATAATAGGATGCTACCTGGGAAAAACATAGCAAATAGTAACTTTTTAATGTCATTAGTTCTGTAAGTTTTCTAGACATCAATTTCTTCTCTTCCTTTTGATTTAATTCAAACATGTTACATATCTGGAATATTTATTGTTATCCCATTATTCTTTTTCCACCTTCTTCATTCATCTTTCATATATATTTATATATACGTATACACATATCCATATTCATACACATTTGTATATGTATATATATAATCTTTATATTATTCTCAGAGTTTATTGAACTGATATATTTTAAAATACCTCTTCATTTCCTTGAAATGCCATTGCTCATGGTCATATGCAGTCATGTAGCTTTGGTTTTATTTGCATGCATATATTCATAAACCTAATGACCCTAAATAATTTTTCATTATGTAAGAGGGAAGTGCTGTTATGATGTGTTTCCTATGATTTGTGGTATTTATAAGAAAATGATGTCTAGGGCAATGTCATATGGAACCAGTGAACTTGCAGAATTGACTTGAGGGTGAACGTGGAGACAGCATCTTAATGTACTGAAAATGTCTAGTAAGAAATGCTGATAAATACCCACAGAATCAAACAAACAAAAAAACAACTCAGGATTATTCCTTTTCCTTTTTTCCCTTCCTTTCACTTTCTTTGGGGTGACATCTTGAGCTCATTGAATTTGATGTACCTGCCTCATGCTCACATGGAGGGATGAAGAGTTGCCCTATGAAGATTTATCTCTTCAACCATTGTCTCTGTTTATAGTCATTTCTATTTCTGCCAAGATTTTCAGTATCTCACCTATATTTTATTATTTATTAGGGTAGGCACAGGAATAAAGAGTTTATTGAAAAATGACAAGGGTACAGGCATGCAGGCATGCTACATTGTGAGATGCACTCCCATATTTTAGTTTAAATTCAAAATCTTAAGCATATTATCAGCTGTTTTGCCTATTAAACTAATGGTATGCATTAGTATTCATTTTCAGCCAGAAAAAAATGTATCCATTACTATAAATCCCTAAGCACATACCTGCATAAACTGCTTGATATGATAGATAGGTAGGTAGGTAGATAGATAAATAGATAGATAGGTGGATAGATAGATAGATAGATAGATAGATAGATAGATGACAGATGCAATAAATATCTATCTCAAGGATAAAGTATTGCGTTATTGTTTTTATGTAATTGTGAATGTTGGGAATTAACATGAGAATGAAATGAAATTTTTATCATTCTAAATCAATATAATTTGTATTTTTTGGTAAATCAATAATACTAAAGATAAAAAAGAAGTTAAAAATGTAGAAATCTGAAATTTATCAATTACTGCAGACCACATATCATGAATATATAAATTAATAAAATGTATATATTGATGAGTTCATGAAATATATATATGTTCCAAATGCGATATTCTTATTATACCTGTTATTTGTGTTTATTTAATCAATAGCTATTACACCAACATTTAAAACATTGCCCAATATTTATTATAAAATTGTGCATGGATAATTTTTGATAAGGTTTCTTTGGAAATATATTGCTAAGATTTCAATCTAATTATTTTCATAACACACTTTGGGAAATAACACTATTTTCTCAATTTTCTAATACACCTTTCTCCAATATATTTATTCTCCAATATATTTATTGTCCATTTGCATTGTGCATAACAATTTGAACACACTCAAATCAAAAATTGAGCAGATGACTGTGTTTTTCGAAGAAATGTACTTTACAGCATTTTTGTGGCATTATATACTGTATTTGTTTATAACATAATATTCTTTTTGGCCTTTAAATTTTAAGGTTTTAAAATTATTCCTTTGCCTTTAAGATAATAAGGAAAATATTACAAAACGTTATATATTTAGAAGAGAAAGTTGACTTCCTTCTATCAGTTTTATTATGTAAAATTCTTTTATATAACAAAGTCTCATCATGTGAACTTCAGTGTTCATTTAATTGAAAATCACCAAGGATTTTCTCACAAATTTGTGGTGGACTTGCCACTTAATTAATTTAATTTATTTCAGTTTGTACAATTTATCATTTCATTCAGAGAAAATATAAAGATATAGAAAAATGAGAGAAATATACAGTGAAGAAATATATACACATTGCTTTAACTCAAATTATGCTATGAGCCTTTGACTTTATTGCTTTATTACATGTCTTTATGTATGCATCATTCTTTCCATCCATCCAAATATTTTTTTCATAATTTTCTTTATCTCATAAAATTAAATATTATTGCGTTAACTCAATGTATTCAGAACTTTAAAAATAAATTATAAAATATATAGCCATCAAAAGAAACAAAATCACCAATATTATTGAAGCTGCAAATTTATTGAAAGAGAAACTATTTGTGCATAGAATTCTCTAAACAAGAAATTTGAAGTGAGAGTCAAATGGCAAGCCAGGTTAGAGTACCTTATGAAAGCAGTTAGCGGATTCTGAAGGGACAAGTTACAATAATTGTTTGTCATTGAATTTCTTCATTAAACCAAATGGCTTTGCAATGCAGGGAACAGATGTACATTAAGTATTATAGCATACATGTCTTTTTAAAATAAGCTATCACTATCAGATGGAGAACTTCTTCCCATTAAATGTTGCTCAAAGTGTAACCTATCAGGAAAGTTCTGCTTTCCCCTCTGTGTTAGTCCTTGGCCAGTTTTCTTTTGTTTTAAAATAATCATTATTTGTATCAATATTAACAAGTTACTCAATTAACAACTACAGTAACAATAAATATGCTCTGGTCAGTGGTTATACTCCTTCCACCCCCATTTTGGTTCATTCCTTAATCTTGAGGGGTTTGGAATGATGTCTGCTCTGACAGCTTCTGGTTCAGAAGGGATGTAGAGGAATGGAATTGTTTTGCTTGCAGTTGAAGATGCTTTGGGGTGGGGGTGGTCCTTATAATTTTGTTGGTTGTCCAGTGCAGGCCCAATAAGGAGGAGGGTAGGCTTTGGCTATATATCTGCTGGGTTTCAGGGTACAATCGGCATATGAACAATCCTTAGCCTTTTCAACTCTGAGTACTACACTCAACAGGTAAACTTAAAATTATAGGTTCAGATAGAAGGAATAGAAGGGTCATGATTAGAGAATTTATAAATGAGTATATCTATGTTATATTGAGAAATATATTTACATATATTTCCAGGTTGGTCCCACTGAGGGGGTGTTGAGTACATGTGGCTGTGTTGCCTGCTTATGGTGACTGGACATCCCTAGGGCCCTCAGGAGCTCTTTTGTTTGAGGTTTTGTTTAATCTGGCTGTTTATGAAATCTAGCTGAGGTTTGTGTAAGTTTAGCCTCTGGAATGTCCTCCTGACTCACTTTGAAATCTCTTAAACATAAAAATTATATTTTAATTAGTATTTCTCTTTTGATCAAGGTCTTTCCCCAATGCATTGGTGGTGAATGCTTGGTAATAGTCCCTTGGTGCCAGGGAGGCTCATCCCCGGGAATCATGTCCCACATTAAAGGGAAGATAGTGACTTTATTTGCAAAGTGTGTTTTAGATAAAGGTCACATATGAGTAACAAGGAAATTTTCAGGAGTCAACTCTTATGTATTAATTATAATTAAGCTTAATTTGTTATTGTAGGAATAAAGTTTTAAATGCAAGCCTTATGATTGAGGGCTTGGCTTATTGGCCTGTTTTCTTTCATTAGGTGAGGCTTATATAAATCAGAGCTTTTCACTCTCTTTTTTGAAAAATTAGCAGGATTTTCCAAGAGGAAAGTTTAATATCTTGTTAGATACTTTTTGGGCCACTATCTATCCAGGTAAAATACCTATGTCAACAAGGATACTTTTATATCTTATAGATATATCTAGCTATATAACTTTCAAGATGTTCAAAAGGCACTGTGGCTTGAGAAATATGACCATATCCCATTTTCACTTTCTTACCAGTGTTATGTTAATTGACAGGTGGAACAAAATTTATATATTTTCTTTAGTTCTCATATAAAGTTCTTCACATGTACATTCAGAGAAGTCTCAGAGTGAAACAGTTTAATGGACAAGAAAATTCAGTTGGTTTCATGAAATATAACATTTTTCTAAGTATACCCTCCTTCCCATTTTTGAAACTTAGCATTGGTGTTTTTTATTTTTATTAAATTGATGCAATGATGTTATTATTTTAAATCTAGTACATAATTTACTTTTGGTGCATTTTTCCCCATATAATTCCCCATCAACACCTACAAAAGTGATATATATTTGTTATAGGTCCAAAAAGAACATTCTTATATTTCTATTATTAACAATAATTTTTGGTGTTTTAGTTTGCTAAAGCTACTAGGAGCAAAATACCAGAAATGGGTTGGCTTTTATAACGGAGTTTGTTAGGCTGAAATTTTAGAGTTCTAAAGCTGTGAAAATGTCAAAATCAAGGCATCATCAGAGGTGCTGTCTTACCAAAGTTTGGCTGCTGGATCCTGGAATTCTGCCATGTGGTAAGACAAAATGTCAGGTCTGCCAGTCTCTCTACCTTCTCCTGCAAGCTCACCTCTTTCAGATTCTAGTTTCTGTGTGGGCCTAGCGTCTTGGGGGTCTATTTGCTTCTGTTGATATAAGACACTCATAAAAACTTAATACCCATCTGGGTCCTGCAATCTAATTAAAGGCCCTTAATTGAAGCTATTGAATCAAAAGTGATTGAATCAAAATATCCTTTAATATATTCTAAATGAAAGGTCACACAGAATATGTTTACATGTAGAGGAATGGATTAGTTTAAGAATATATTTTGGGGGATCCCACAAAAAACTAAACAAGGACATTTGGTCACCACAGATTTCACTGTAGTATACAAGCCAACATTTTATCCTCCAGTTTTCCTTCCAACAGCATATTCAACCCAAATCTTCCCCTTTCAATCGCATTCACAGACATACTTCAGTGCTGGTAATTACACTCACACTGTTCCTTGGCTAATACTTATCTTCTGAAGTCTCAGGACCATATTTCAGAAAGGCAATGCTCATGGCAATTCCAAATGCAGGTTGCCATTTTAGTTTATTTAAGAGTTCGATTTTTTATCATTTTCCCTATTATCTCATTGGGAACTTGGTGAAAACTTTCAAGTTACCACCATTCATCTCCCTTGTTGTTTAGCAATTGTAATATGCTCATTTTGTTGTTTTGTTCCATGGTTCCCTTTTATTTTTGATCATTGCTTCCTTTTCTTGATTACAGTGAAGTTTGTTGGGTGGCTAGTCCATTACATACAAGCCTCTTGTAGTTGGTAGATTATAGCCATGCCCCTTTTTTTGAGACAACATATTTATTAGTTTTGTCTTTATCCATCAGGGACAGTCCGATTTTAACCCATGTTTCATCTGTTAGCTATCTTGAGTACAACCATCTGTCCTGAAGGTTAAATAGAATATGAATAGAGTCTTGAAAAAAGTTAATACACAAAAAAACTAAAAATGTATTTCTTGAATTTTATAACTAAATACATAGATCTAAATTGTATATTTGTCATGATCTTTCACTAAGTCAAGAACCTAGGGTAGGAAATATGTCTGACCATTGAAATGTTTGGTTCTGATTGATATCATGAAATACCTTAACTTGGTCAGTTAAAATATTTTGGTAATTTTTCACTATACCAGATTTATTAAAATAAAAGCCATATTGTTTCTTTGTATATAAAAGCTGGTACACCCTTGCTGGACAATGAAGAAAACTAGCACCCATCTGTTTTGTAAACTGTCAACTTTAATCTGAAGGGCTTGAAGAACATTGAATATTTTTTTAAAACTTTGAAGATTGGGAGTATTTTCCTTATTTTATGGGTTTGAGGATTGATGAAAAAAGGATCCTAACTTAATTATGTGAATTGTATTTAGATGGAGCAAGATAACCTATTCCACATCTTCCTAACCAACAATGGAGAAATGCTTTATATATATTTATCCTATAGGAAATAAACATTTCAGTATGATCTAAAGTTGGGATAAGAGTTGATGGAGAAAATGCCTTGAAGGTCTATTGTTTTCATTCTACTTTTTGAGGAGGTCTTATTAGCATCAACACATTGCCATTTTCCAAAAGAGTGAGGTAGTCTGAGTAAACAGAAAACATTTCTATGGAAATGATATAACAATCTATGTATATCATTTCCAACTAATATTTTGAGTATCCATTCCAGATAGGCTCTGAATATTGATCAAATAATGTTACATTAATTCCCATGTGCCAGTGGAATTTTTGTCATTGAATCAATATCTATTTTTGTGGTTTTCTTTATGTCTATAACCATACATTTATCAGAGTCTCTTAATTTCTGTGTCACTGAATGTGGGAGGCCCATCTCCATCACCTCAATTTAACCAGATTGATTGGTTTATATAAGCAGTCTAGAATGTATCCCAATTTTGGTCCTGACCTATTTCAGTTTTCCAAGCTCAAAAAAAGAGTTCTAAAGGCTAAGTTAAAAATCGTGAAAAGCTGGCCTAAAGCTTCAAGTAAAGTCACTTAATGCTGAAAAATTCACTGTATTGTTCTGTAGAATGGTTGAGTGATTTTTCCACAGGATGCCATAACATTTGTAATTCAATTTACCTCTTATGTTGGCCCATTGATTATTTCAGGTCCATTTTTGTCGTACATATATTGGCAAACCAAGAAATCAAGTTGGATTTATAATGCACTTTAACAACTGGAGTAATGAGATGATCTAAGAGTAGTGTAATAGCAATAATTAAAGTAACATTATTTTAAGGGTTTTATCTTGATGATTAGAGAAAGGAAGGAAGAAGATAACAAAAGAGCAAAAGCAAAATTGTAGAAACAGATAAAAGCACAAGTGTGTCAATTAAACAGGGAAATTTTGGTGTAATGGCATAAAATAAATTATATCTGATGCCTCATCATCTTCTCTGGCTTTGTCATAAGTTCTGCTTTTGAGCAACCACTCCAGTTAGCCCTTCCTTGGACATACCCAGAGCTAGCATTGCATGCACCTCCATAGGTATGGATTATATCAGCCAATCTCAGCTTCTATGATCAGCCCCTGCCACTTCTTCTCAACTGCCTCCTTGCCACTTCTGCTCTTTCCTGCTGCACAATTTATTAGTGAGGCATGTATCTCTATATGGCTTGGATAATAAGACCTGCTCACAGCTTCTCCAAATGGCCCTTGCCACATCTGCTTTTTGCACCCTATAGTTTGAAACTGCCAACCTTCAAAATATACAGGAATGCCCTATCCCTCCCTACTGGGTCACAATAAAGACCAAAGTCCACCATGTAATCATCCCAGCCCCTCCCCTGACTCTTGTAGCAGCCCAGGTTAGGTCAGGTAAGGCCCCTCCACCACCCTCATTCTCTGAGCTCTGCCTCGGGGACCTTTGATTTAACAAACCTGTCATTTCATCCAATCTTGCAGGCTATTTGTGTTTGCACCTCATCATCCAAAGAACTTCCACATAACTTCCAAAACACTTGTGACAACTTGCTCCATGCTCTTGGGTGGAAGCTATCCACATTAGATGGTGTCAGCTGCTTCTGGGTTATGTGGGTAAATTTTAATTGTGGGTCATAGGCCCTTTCATAAAACCACCTTGGAAGTGTCATCTGTTTTAGCTGGGAGTAATGTACCCAAGTCATAATTACTTATAATATTACAGCTATATGTGAAATTATAAAATCTAATAAGGTTCTTTCAAGCTAGGCTAAAAATTGATTTTTCTCTGATGCTTTTTCCAGAATATGAAGTCATCAGGTTGTGGGTGCTGGAATGTTATCTTAGGTGATTGTGGGTCAGTAAAAACTCCTGTAACCTGTTGAAAATATCCCTGAAAATATTCCATTGAATATTTAAGGTACTGAAAAAAATCCCCTTCACTAACATTGAATCCTCCCTAGTGAATTGTCCGAAGTACATGGACCACCCTATAATGATCTCACTTTGCAACAAACGATATTTGCCTGAAGGTGTAGCTCTCAGAGCCATGAAGACCAAGAGGATTATTTTTGGCTAAGACAGACCAAGTGAGTCAGGAAATTTAGCTAACTTTAATTTAAATACTCCATGGATTTATTCCACCTAACCAGAGAATGAGGATGGTATGGGCAATAGAAGTGTTGCTGATGTGAATCTTTCAACACTCTTTTTTATAACCTTTCAAATGAATTGAGTTTCAAGGTCACTTGAGAATTCAAAAGATGTTCCCCAGGATAGATAAGCTTTTTTCCCAACATTTGTAGCATTCTTTGTGACAAGGAAATGCCTCAAGCCATTCAGAGAACATGTAAACCATGAGGCATATATAATTATAACCCATTGAAAATGTAGGTTAGTAAAGTCCATCTGCCAAAGTTCAAATCATCCAGAATGGAGGAGGCAAAGCTTTCAAAGATACATACATTAATGATTTTGCCTGGATTATAAGGCTGGCATGTATGCTTTTTTTTTTTTTTAAGATTTATTTTTATTTATTTATTTATCTCCCTCCTCCGCTGCCTGTGCTTGCTGTGTCCATTTGATTTTGCATTTTTCTTTGTCTGCTTGTCTCCCTTTGTTGAGTCATCTTGCTGTGTCAGCTCACCACACTGCGGGGGTCAGCTTGCCTTCACCAGGAGGCCCTGGGAATCGAAACTGGGGCATCCCATATGGTAAACGGGAGCCCAACGAATTGAGCCACAGCTGCTTCCCTCATGTATGCTTTTAATTATGTTTTTTTTGACCTGCCTTATCAAAGACTGCCTGCCAATATGATGGTGTCACCTCTTTCATTTCTTTTATATTCCCTAATGGGTAATTTAATGGCGTGCTCGCATATAGTTTCTTTTAGGGACTCTGGGAAAACAAGGACACTACCCATATTTTCCCAGAGTCCACTCCCAGAATGTATTTTGAAACTATTTCTCTCTTTCAAAGTCAGAAGCATTTTGCTGACTGTTAGCTAATTCATTTGGACTGGTCTTATGAGGTACATTAGTCAAGAAAAAAATCTTGGTGTCAATACAATTTGTTGTGTTGCTAGTTTGGCGTTTTTCTTATATTCTTGCTCAAATCTGTGAGTGTAAGCCAGAATTAGGATTACAGCAATTTTTCTTTTTTTTTAAACAATTTTTAAGTGATTACAATGTATCTATTCAGATACTTATTTACCAGTTTTTATTTGGCTCCTAATGATGTCAGAAAGCCCCATTGTTTACATAAAATTTCAAAATCATGAATTACTCCAAATATATACTCTGTAAGTATAAATATTAAAATATTTTCCTTTAGTTAAATGGCCATCCCTATTTTTATGTTTAACCACAATTTTCTAGGTTATGGTGAGTCCAGGAGCTTGCTGACCTTTAATTGCTTCTACTGTAGTGGTTACCTCATAGCCTGCCTGGTATTTATCTATTTCTGTTTTAAGATAATGCACATCTGTAAATAAAATCAAGTCTAGATTAATCAAGTACTTTTGGTAAGTCTGGACTTAGTATTACTGTGGAGGATTTATTAAAAGTTTGCATAACCAGCACACAAGGGGCATGCATTATGAGCAAGAGACATATTTTTGCTATTTTTGGTCACTGAGACAAATTGACTTAAATTTATGCAGTATTTAATGTCAGAAATGTATTTATCTGAAGTAATAGGATATATCCTTATGCTAAATGTTATATTTAATCCTTTAAAATTGCCTCACTCCATCTATTCTCCTTTCTAAGAGTTACAGTTTAGTTTAATTTCCCCCCTATGGGAGATTAAGTGCATTGTCCCCATGATTCTGGAACAAGGTCATGCTTTTTTAACTGTTCAATGTTTGAGAAAGAGTTCCTGATGAGCCTTTGTCAATCCTGAATATTTCTGCCCAACTAAGAGACAAAAAGTGACTATATGACCAGAGATGACCTCGTGATCTGGGTTTTACCAATTTACTTATTCACAAGGAGACTTTGTCCTGATTGATGTGACCAATTAATCTCTATTTTTTCTCCTTTAGGCCATGTGGGTGGGGAAGCTCTTTATGCCCTGGACACAATGAGCAAACAAACCTGAAAAAATTACTGTAACATTAAAATAGGGAAAATGTGGAAAATAAGGACTTCAGGACATGTTTAAATGCTCTTGATATAGAAGCAGTAATACATGCATTCCTGTGTGCATCATATAACTTATATCCAACCACATTCCATCCATCTATCCAAGATTAAAAAGGCATACTTATGTCCTATCTCTCCTTAAAACCTTCACTAAATGTTTTGTCCAAGATAAGAAAACATATACATTTTACTGATGAATTATTTTATACCATAAACTAATACTGTAGTTAAGAAATAAAAAGTTATGTTCATTAGTGATGAAGACAATATGAAGGTACTCATAAATTGATTTTATATATTTTGGAAGAAAACATATGAAAATTGATATCTAATGAACCTTAGATAAGAAAGAGGGATTGATACTTTTGGATGTCTTAAAATTCAGAAGCATTTATCCTTTGGCAGAAGGAATGAGCATATCATGCTGAGACGTGGTATGTTGATTTAGATTTTGCTTAGTCTCACCGTGTTAACACCAGCAGTCCTCACACATCAACTGGCTGCCACACACAGTCTTGAGATATCTGAGCATGACTCTGTATTGAAATAGAAACAGGAATTTTGGGGGCACACCATGAGCAGCTTTTGTGGCTTAAAGTCTGATAATAAAGAGTTCTGCTACATAGCACTGAGGGGACAAATGAAAATTGGGGGTAACTTACTCTTACATTTATTAATAAAAATCTCAACAGGCCTCTAGCTCCAAGGTATGAAGACACTTGGCAGCTATCAGATGGCTCATTCACAATTTTAAATGATCTTCTTAAGACTGCAAAGCATAGGAAGAATCCACATTTTTACTGAGAGAAGATAAGCATTTTTAAATGACTTTCAATATACTAGGACAATAAAGGGGAGAGTGGGACATTTTAAAACCTCTGGTGAATATACGCAAAGTAATGAAGGATGATTTTGCATTGTATTTTGCTATCAGAAAATAAATCACTGACTAAAGAAGTATGAGAGTTTTGGAAAATTATGCATGTATATATATAAAAAATTTTTAAAAAAAGAACAGTTTGGAAAGCTTAAAAAGATTTGAAGATGATTTCTCATAACATATTAAAATACAAATATTTAGAAAAATGCAAGCAATGCGTGATTATTTCCGAATTGAGATAAAAATGAATTTGTCAATTTAAAAATTACAAGTAATAACTGGAACTAATTGCTCACAGCAGAAAATCTTAAGTTTCTTGACTACATAGACTACTGCTTAAAGGGAATATTAATTACAAAGGCATACTTGAAATTATCAATCCAAAATTATCAATTTTGATCTAAAATTCATCAATCATCAATTTTAGAATGTTTTCATTACTCCGCAAGGAAAATCCCCATTGCCCCTTATACCCTCTCTTGTTGTCCCTTTATTGATATTTCTTCTTTGCCATTGCTGCAAAAATATTGTAATATTATTATGACCCATAACTTACATTAGTTGCAATTTTCCTGTGTTTCACAATATTCTTAACCTTTTGCAAAAGAACATTCTTATGTTTTAGGTTATTTTTAGTTAACATGTTTTTTTTTTTTCAGGGAAAAGTGAGAACACAGTCCCCCACTACCACAAATTATGCAGTCGAGTTTCCCTCATTTTGGCAAATCGCAGGGGTCAGCACACCCGGAGTGCAATGGATGAGCCTCACCCTGGGAAAACCACCTTCATGATCATAGTATCTCCCCTGCCAGGTAAGTATCAATTGACATTTATATCTACAGACTACTGCTTCAACCACAACCACATTTATAAATCAGCAGTGTTAATTATACTCACTATAATGTGTTGTCATAAATTTTATCCATTTCTCAATTTTTACAATATACTTTATTAAAAACTCTACATACATTAAGTTTCAGCTCCCATTCTCAACCCACATTCTATTTCCTAGTATCCTACTCTCTAGAGTTTACATCTGTGAGTTTACTTAATGTATTTACTTTATATTAGTGAGACCTTACAATAATTTTCCTTTTGTGTCTGGCTTATTTCACTCAACATAAAGACCTCAAGGTTCATCCATGTTGTCACATGCATCCTGATTTCATTTCTTCTTACAGCTGAATAATGTTGCATAATATATGTTATATAAAGAGATCATACAACTCAATGATCAAAAGTCAAGCAACCCAAATAAAAATGGACAATGAACTTAAGTAGACATTTCTCCAAAGAAGAAATACAAATGGCCAGAAATCACATGAAAAAAAAATGTTCAAAATCCCTAGCTATTAGGGACATGAAGATCAAAACTACAAGATATCATTTCACAGTTTATAGAATGGCCATTATTAAAAAACAGAAAACTACAAGTGCTGGAGAGGATGTGGAAATTTGGAATATTCCTTTACAGCTGCTGGGAAAGTAGAATGGTGCAGCCTCTGTGGAAGACAGCCTGGAAAAAACTGAAGAAGCTGAATGTAGAACTGCTGAACGATGCAGCACCCCTGTTACTAAGAACATATTCAGAAGGGCTGAAAGCAAGGATGAGAACTCCCATTTGCACACTTATGTCCATAGCAGAATTATTCACAATTGTTAAAATATGGAAGCAGTTCAAGTGTCCATCAACCAATAAATGGAAAAGCAAAATGTGGTATATAACCTATCTTTTTGATGTAACTGTTTGGTAATCTAAAATTTCTCTAAAAATAAAGTTTAGCATTGCAAAAAAAAAATATTATGAGCTTCAGATATCCATAAAAGAAAATATAAAATTGTAGAGAAAAAAGTCAAACTGAAAGAGACAGAGAAAACTATTAGGATTTTATCATGGCCCTGGGGAATAAAGATCAATGGATCTACAAAATCATATATGCATGACAATACCAGGGGAGTATTTTTACATTTAAATATAAATTTAAATATAACTAAAGAGTTGGTACAACATTAAGTCATAATGCCACAAGAAAATAGCCAGAAGTTTACACCTCGTATTTTTAAGACTTTTACCTGAATATATAATTGAACAGTGATAGCTTTCCCAGGAAACAGTTGGGCAGATGTCTCAGGTAGTAAAACATTAAGTTTGAAAAGAAATATGATGGTGATATCAATTATTGAAATATTGAAAATATAAGAAGATATTTCAGGCATTGGAGGAAAATGAACACAGTTAAGACTTTTACCAGGATAATTACATTTTAAATTTTTGGTTTAGAAATACTTTCAAATTTACAGGACAGTTAAAAAAATAATACAAATTCTATAGACAAAATTCCAAACACATCCCCATCCCCCGATATACATATTCACCAGTTTTAACATTTTACTAAATTTGCTGTATCATTCTATGTATCCATTAATCTATCAATGCTCTTATCTATACATTCATCTGTCTATCCATTTACCATCTATTTTCTGAACACTTGAGTGTAGATTGTAAACATAATGCTCCTTGAACACTGAATACTGCCGTTCACATTTCCCAAGAACGATATTTACCTATGTAATCACATTAAATGAAGTTTTCAATTTTAAGAAATTTAATATTTTTATAAACTTACAGGCTATAGTACAATTTTCCTTATGTCCCCAAAATTTCCTTTTTTGCCCCTTTTCCTCTCTTATTGGATCCTATCCAGGATTGTATATAGACGTTAATAGCCATTTTCTGCTGTAGTTACTCAATTTTTTAAGTTATGGGAACCTATATATAATGTAAAATTTCCCATATCAATTATTACCAAGCACACTATCTTGGAATCTCTCTTATTTTCACAGCTTTGGTAAACTCACCACCTTGCATTATTCAAACTTTCTCCTATCTGAAACAGAAACTCTACACCCACAATGCATTAACTACATGTTACGCTACCCCCCCCCGTAAACAAACTTTGTTACCTAAATTCAAATTTCTTAGTCTGTGAGCTTGCATATTCTCTAATATTTCATTTATACTTAACATGGGGCTTAAATTAATATACTAAGTCTACAATGAGTTTATTTCCACAGATACCAATTTAATTTCAAACGTACATACAAGCTAAGCTCCTTTATCTCTCTGCACCCCACTTGTATGTAGTTCTTGTCAAAAATTACTGCATTATCATTACATGTATGCATTTGCCATTTTAGAACATATGGGAAGAAAAAGTGGACTTAGAAACCAAAATCCCAATAGGACTGGCATTTAGGTTTACCCATGTCATTGGTCTTACTAGAGATCCTTATTGCTTCTTGTGACATTGATCTATTTTCTAGCATCCTTTCCTTTCAGTCTGAATGACTCACTTTAGCATTGCATATAGGGTAGGACTAGTGGTGATGAACTACCCATAGCTTTTTTTTTTTTTTTAATCTTGGAATGCCTTAAATTTTCCTTCAATTTTGAAAGATTGTGTTGGCAGATATATTCTTAGTGGGCAATTATTTTCTTTCAAGACTTTTTAATATTTTCTCCCATTTCCTTCTTGCCTCCATGATTTCTTTTGAGAAATTGACTCTTTATCTTATTTAGGATCCCTTTATGTGACAAATTGCTTTTCTATTGTTGCTTCCAGAATCATCTCTTTGTCTTTGTCATTCAAATGTTTGATTGCAATTTTCCACAGTGTGGATGTATTATTATTTATTCTGTTTAGAGTTTGTTGACAATCTTGAATGTCTTTCATTGGGAAATTTTCATCCATTTGTTTCTTTGAATATCTGTCTGCCCTTTTCTTTCTTCTACTTCTGGGATTGCAGAATATATGTATATTGTTGAGCTTGATAATGACTCACAGATTCTACAAACTCTGTTCAGTGTTTATTATTTTTTATTCTTTGTGCAATTGTTTCAGAGTCTCTGATTATTTCTTCTGACATCTTTAATCTGCTGATGAACTCCTCTAAGGAATTTTTAAGTTCTTTTACCATGATCTTCAGCTATGTTTCCTGTTCATAATTTCCATCTCCCTATTGATTTTCTCTTTAGTGTCATATATTATTTTCCTGATTCCCTTTAGTTCTTTCTCCAGGTTTTACTTGAGCTATTTGGGCATATTTAGCATCATTTTTAAGTCTTTGTATGGTATGTCCCAAGCTTTGTTCTCACCATTGATAGTTGCTAATGATTTAATCCTTTCCTTTTCCTGGGATATCACTGCCTGTTTCCTTCTAGGTATTGTAATCTTTAGTTGAAACCTGGACATTTTGAAATTTTAGTGTGTTAATACTGGATTTTAGACACTGAGGCATCAGTTCCTACAGCTATTTTTATGACAGAGCTTTCTTTGAATGTCAGGAATTGTCAAAAACAAATAAAATGAAAAAAAAAAAAACAACCTCTCAGTCTTTGCAGGTTATTCACTGCAAGTTAATCCTTTACAGTGTATCCATACAATGGGGTTAAAAATAATCTTGAGGTCAAAGAATTGGAGCTGCCTTGTTCCTTTCTGAGCACGTATCTTGCCTTGGGCATGGGCATGTGAATTTAGGACTTTCCCTATTTACAGGGCTATAAATGTCCACTTTTCTATTGGAAACCATTCCTCACAGTCCCATCACAAGAAATGTATTTTATGCCCTAGAGCCAGCAATCCCTTGCACAATGCAGCAAAATTTTATTGTTCTCCCACAGTTTTCTGGAGGCAAAAAGCTCTCTGAATGCCTCCAAAGGCAGGAAAATTCTGAAATGGAGATTCCTTCAGGCCATCACCAGATAGACTGATCCAGATGTACATGCTCCCAATGTGTTCACAAAGCTTACTAAGCTACCTAAAGAATCAGTATGAAGAATCCTTCCTAGGAGCTCAGGCCTGCCACATGATTAGCCAGTGAGGGGTGGTGAGGGGTCAGCTAAGGTTCCATGAGATCCTACCATATTTTAGATGCTTTTTATTTAGTTTGGCCGTCATCCTATTCCTGCAATGCTTTAAATTTTCTCTGGTGCTCTATTAAGGTATTTTTGTTAGCTTTTTTCTAGTTGTTCAAAGTTCCTGTGGGGGGATAGAGACCTGAAGGGTCTAACTCCACCTTCTTGATCGGGACCATGATTAATATTTTTTTTGACCACAAATTATTTATTTATTCATTACTTGCTTCTGTAATGAAAAATAGATACTGAGCCATAGTGAACCTGCATTTTACTAGTTGCAAGATGAAGGCTGAAGTTAAATGAGCATAAGTTCTTTAAGGTGAAAAGTTACATAGATAGGGATTCTAAGTAAAAAGCAGCTTTCATAAATTTAAGTTTGAGAAATAAAAAGCATAATTACTTTACCCTCAAAATGATCACTCATTCTCTGAGAATTAAAAAATAAATAAAATCTTTCTTTCTATATGTAGAAATTATAGGGTTTTTTTTTTTTTGTATTTTTGTTGGGATAAAGTGTATCATATATTACAAGCAATATCATATAGTCTGCAAGCAAAATCCACATCCACTCATTGACAAATCTCACTTCACTCTGTACCTATTTGCTCTTCATCAGGCAGAAATATTGAATGCATCAAACAAAGTGCACATCTATTTAGCTAGATCACAGGGAGAGATAAAAAGATTAAAAATCTAGGTTGAGGGCTAGATTTTTATATTCCACTTTTCAATGAGGGAAGCAACTCTAACTTTCTGTACTATATCCTTATTGTGTTCTTAGTTCCAAAGGTGTGTCTCAATTTTAATTTCTTATTTGCTTGGTGAAGACATTGTAGAAAGCTGAATGCAAAGAGAGCAATTTGAATTGAATTGTCTAATTCAAAACACTCAATATTCTCTTCCAGGGTGGCAATATCCTGTAACTTGAGTTTATCTCATATGCATAGACACTTTTAGCTCTTACCCATAGTCTTCTACATATGATAAATTCTTTAACATAGCTCACAATTATCATAAAAGTTATTCAAGATACATTAAGAATATATATTTGGAAAATATATTCCAAAAGTACATGTGAATTACATGAATGATTTGAAAGCATTGGAAGCAGATGTACAACACATAACCACATATAAAAGAAAAAAATATAGAGAATATATAACCCTGGATAGTTGACATGGATAGATTCAAATTTAGAATATATATCAAATATAAATTAAATTTCATTAAAAATTTTTACAATATTTTATCCCAGGAAAACCTTGTTTGGGATCTCAAAATGTCTGTGGAACATTCTTCTTAAAGTTGTGTTAATCTCTCTGTTGCACAGACTATAGAGGAAGGCGTTTATGAATGGGGGCACCGTAAAGTAGAACATGGCCATGAGAATATTTCTAAGAGAAGCTTTATCTGCAATGGGACCTAACCTAGCAGTCACTGCAGAAATTACAAACAAAATAAAAATGACCAACTGTGTATACAAGTGGATAAGGCTTTGTTACAGGCTTCCAGAGAATGCATGCTAAGTACCGTTGAACATATAAGAATATATGACTTAATCATTAAGGCAGAACATGCAAATACAATACAAGCACTTAAACTAAGACCATAGACTCAGAAAACTGAACATCTAAAGATGAGATCCTCAAAAAATTGAGGTATGTCACAGAAATATTGATGGATCACATTAGACTCTGTGAAGGGAAGCCTGAACATGCCACCTGTGTGGATAGCAGAATGGATGAACCCACTTGTCCATGAGCCACAAGCTGCCTGTGTGCACAGACATGGGGTGATGGTGAGCCCACAGTGCAGATGGTGGCAATTGGCAAAATAGTGATCATAGGACATCACCACAAGGTAGGCCAGCTCTGTGAATCCAAAGAAGATAATCAGGAAAATCTGGGCAGCACACGAGGGGAGAGAAATCAATTTGCTGCCTATCAAAGAATTCATAATCATTTTTGGCACAGTAACTGAAATGCAGCAAAGATCTATGAGGGATAAGTTGCTTATAAAGAAGTACATTGGAGAGTGAAGATGAGGGTCAGTCACAATTACAGTTAACAGTGAGAAGATTCCCAGTTAGAGCTCCCAAATACATCATTAGGAACATCAGACCTTGAAGCACTTGGAGCTCTCGGAAGGGTGAAATATCCATGAGGAGGAATTCTGCGAAAACTGTGAGGTTGCCCATGTTTTCTAATATGTTTCTATCTCCCTGTAGTAAAAGTATAAAATGATAAGGACATACTAAAACTCAGTGCAAATAATCCCTATTACAAATAAAATGCTACTTTTTGTTTCATTATGTAGTTTTCATGAGGAATTCAGCTTAGAGGAAATTGAAAAAAGTTTATTGAACTCAAGGAATTCACATATTTCCCTTTTCACTTTCTTTCTAATTCCTGTTCTTTTTTGTTAATTTCAACATATTTAAGATCAGATAATCTAAATACATTGAATGATCTAAAGTGTGGCCCACAAATCTTTAAGTTAATCAGCCATATTTATACTATTTTGGTAAATTATTTCTTCAAAGTCAGCCTGGACATATTTAGTGATTATTTCCTCATTTTATTTATTAGCATAGGTCATCTTAGATATGCTTTGTAAGAGAACCTCTGCATCAGCCCATTTCTGTGAACCTGTACAGGTCTTGTCTTCATGTACCAGCAGACTAGGATGTTTGCTTATCTTTCAGTCTTAAGCCAGCTGAATACAATTTGGTTTCTGTATACAGTTAATGATTGCCTGATGAGCCTCTTAGAATGGTTTTAATGGAGGTGACCAGATGGATTAGGCATCACCACTCTTTCATTTCAGTTGTTCTATAAGACATGAATATGAGCCCTTGCTTTCCTTGTTTGCAGCAACATCCATAAAGACTTAAAACTCTTAGAATCTAATAGATTCCAGTTTTCTGTTTCAATGTGTACCAGCATTCTCTCACTGTCTAACTAGTTTATCTCTCACCTGCACACAGTATCTAAGAAAATCATCCCACCTAATATGAATCCAGTTCAAAGCATCCTTCCTTCTGTCATTAATGAATTACAATACTCGATTAAGACCTAAATTTCTGTCCAGCCATCTTGCCTGCATGCTTTTCTATATTTTACTGTAATCTCATCATCCAAAATAACTATTGTAGCCACAAATATTTTTACTTGTGCTTGTCTCAAAATGTACCAAAGCATAAAGGAATCTTATTTCAGTGTTAATTATCCTTCCATTTCTAAAACTAATTACCTTGACGGGGTCTCACATCAGAACTATGTAATTTTATATGTGAAAAACATAGAATGGAGGGTAGTAAATATAAAAATGTTAGAAATTTTATTTTTATTAATGCTATATATATAGCCCACTTCTGATTACAAAATTGTATATAATGGCTTGCATTTTATGG
>JAQZBX010029336.1:8886-27451 GCA_029593785.1 Cabassous unicinctus | reverse complement strand
GTAGAGTAGGAGTTGCAGCTCCACCGAGATTCCAGGCACAGCTGGCACGTGGGCAGGCCAAAGTCTCCAGTCTCTGGAAGTACACCTACAAACTCCAGCATCACATATAGGCCTGAATAGAAGGGACTGATGGATCATGTGCAGGGAGGACCCATTTGAGTCCAACTCTGTCACTCTCAGGAGTACAGATTCCAAAGTATAGCCCACTGATAAGGCATCATCTCTGGAGCTATCCCCCTTATATAAGACCTGAGTGTCTCCAGAGCCCACAGGAGCCCCTCTGTGTGGGGTAATATCCATTTGGTGTTCTATGAGATCCTACTGAGGTGTGCATAAGCGGATTCTTGATTCTAGTGGACACACCAAGAGAGGCTCATTGGCAAAGATCATTTTATTTCTTCTGCCTTGTCAGGATCACCTTTCAGGCATTTCTCTGACTGCCTACAGTCAGAGTGTCTGCATTTGGCTGTTGAAGCTTTGTAATTCCACTGAAATGCTTATGACTTAGAGATGCACTGTATTTATTCCAAATATATTTGGATTAGGTACTGCCAGTGCTCTTCCATGACTGAAATATTCCTCTTACTTGGAAAGATGATAAATCTAGCTGTTTACCCCAGAACGCCACATCTTTCAACAATTATAAATACGGCCACTTTTGTGTGGAGTTATTTGGTCATGCAGAGTGAATTTGCTCCAGGACCATAGTTCTCTGTGCAACAGAGGCT
The DNA here is from genome assembly GCA_029593785.1 of Cabassous unicinctus. Classification (NCBI taxonomy): domain Eukaryota; kingdom Metazoa; phylum Chordata; class Mammalia; order Cingulata; family Chlamyphoridae; genus Cabassous; species Cabassous unicinctus. The sequence continues at coordinate 26,723 of JAQZBX010029336.1, read as the reverse complement.
TGGCATGGGAACTGTCCATGGTGTTTGCTTACAGAACCCACAAGTCATACTAGACCTTTCCGAGTTAGCCATGATACTGATTTACTAGGTCTGTCTGTCTGTCTCTCTCTCACTCTCTCTCTCACTCTCTCCCTCCCTCCCTCCCTCCTTCTCTCTTTGTCCATAAATTTATGAATTAGATAGATATTAAGGGAAGAGTGTGTATTTCCTTCTAACTTATCCCTCTACTTTTCATATTTTGAGATTAGAATTTTCTGATGATTAGAAATAACAATATGTTTATCATATAATAAAAACAATAAAAGAATTTTTTTTAATGAGATAGATTGTAGGATGTCTACCCCACATCCAAAATACTTGGTGTCGTTAGATTAAGTGCCTTTTATTGTTAATTTTTAAATCCCAGTGATATAGAAAGGCAAAAAGCATTATAGTAAAAAAAACAAAAACAAAAAACACTATAGTTATTGGCCCACTTTGTTTGGAGCAAAAGAAACAACCTCACTGGTTTGATATGTTACTGTTCACCCATAATTTTGGTTTCCCTCTCTGTGGTGCTCCTCTCTGTGGAAGGATTATTGTCTCCTCCCTGTTGAACTCAGAAGTGGCCATGAGACTTGCTTTGGCCAATAAGATGTGAGTATTAGCACCATGGGCCACTTCTGATAGAGGCTGTAAGAGCCAGCATGTGGTTCACAATTCCACAATGATTGGCAGTGTTTCTGATAGAGGCTGAGTCCCAGAGTGAAAATTACATGGCGCAGAGAAGCAGCTGACTCTCACTAGACAAGTAATATGAAGGACAAACAAACTGTTGTTGTAAGCCACTGAGGTGTTTAGAGCAATTTTTTTCTATGGTATAACCTAACCTATCTTGACTGATACACTCATTCACTTCCATCAGTCACTGTGAAACCTTCCAGGGAAGAGATAGCCACAGAACAAATTTCTGGTGTTGATAAACAGTAGACTTTGAATTTAATATAGTAAAACCCAAGTGTATTACAAAACTCTCAGCTTTCTTTTTTCTCCCACTAGCTAGAACCAATCCCTTTTTCCCATCATGAAATATTCTGAATAGCTCTTTAGATCAGTTTTTGTGCTGCCTGGAAGACATCTGTGGGTGCCCATATACCAAGGAAGAACTGGTGGAGGTTGCTGTGAGAATTCCAGTCACTATGTACAATATTTCCCTTTTAAAACAAAGTTGCCTAAATTCAAAATGATAGTCTAATTGTACCCAGTACTAATGTAAAATTAAAGTAATCCCTTGTTTTCTTTTCCATTGTGTATACTTTGTTAGAATGAATGGAAACTTTAGATCTTATATTGGGTTCCCCTGGAAACAGATTATGAGACAGAAAGTTGTATACAGAGGGTTTTTGGTGGAGTGCTCTTGGGACATATACCCAAGAAGTAAGATATGTGAGGAGGGCAGGGTTGAGGAGAGGGAGACTCTAACCATAAATATGGTTGCAACTGAGGCTACAACTGATCCTATAGGGAGCCCTGGATATGTTGCTCCTTGTTGAAGCAACGGAGTCTGTCCTTTGTAACCCTGCATCAACTAGTCGTGGCTGTGGGCTGCCCTCTGGGAAAGAGCATTACCTTGGGCAATGTAGTTTCCTGTACCCGAGGACAATGTTCAGTGAGGGACACAGCTGTTGAGTTGTCAGCAGCTGATAGTCAAAGCAGCTGGAGAGTAGTGGTATTGGACCTGAAGAGGGGACCTGGGTAGAGTACCATGGGATTCACTTGTAGTCCTTGTGCTGCTCAGATCAACTTGCTTTTTATAGTAAATTTGCCTCACTTGGAACAGCTTTCTTAGGATTCTGGTTGGTCTTGTATTCTGGGACACAGATCACCCCTACTTCCAACTCTTGGTCTCCCAGACCCATGTATTCTATGTATTCTCATTAGGATATAACAATATAATAGCCATTGATTTTCAGTTTATCTTTTTGTTTATCCTCTTCAAATTGGCATCTCAGCAGTGTCTTTAAGAGGCCATTCTTCTGCTACCAGGACAGGGGCTTCTAGCAGCATAGAATGTTATAGACCATGAATCCCATGGTCATATTCTCATTGCACCCCTTATTTGCTGTAGAGTGGGTCCCTCATTCTGAGGTGATGTTATATGGTGTTCCATGTAGGTGTATCAAGCACTCTGCAAGTCCTTGACTGGTGGTACTGGGTGAAGACTCTGTAGGCAGGCAAGGCAAACTCATGTCAAAAGTATGTACTGATTTCAGTCAATATAAATTAATTCCTTTTTTTTTTCAATTAAAAGCAAATGTTTATTTTGTATGAAAAAAATACAGAATACTGATCACAAGAACAATTTGCCCATTGCACTGAGTAATTATTGTTCATATACTTATAATGTTGTTATTTTACATTTATCTGGTCTATTCCAACTCTTTTTTGGTTACTATTTGCATGGAATACCTTTTTCCAACCTTTCACTTTTAACCTGTTTATGTCCTTACATCTGAGGTGAGTCTCTTATAGATAACATATAGATAGCTCATATTTTTTTATCCATTCTGTCAGTCTATGCCTTTTGATTGGGGAGTTCATTAACATTCAGTGTCATTACTGTAAAGGCATTAGTTAATTCATCCATTTTGTCCTTCGACTCTCTGTTGTCATATTGTTCTGTTGTCTGTCTTCTTATCCTTTAGTTTACCCTTCCTAATAATCTTCATTTCTAAACTGTTCTCCAAATCTCTTGCTCTTGTTTTTTTTTTTTCTTTTTCTTTTCAGGCTGCATCACCCCCTTTAGTATCTCTTGCAAATCTGGTCCTTTGGTAACATATTCTATCAGTTTTTGTTTGTCTGTGAAGACTTTGAAGTCACCCTCATTTTTTAAGGACCGCTTTGCCAGATACAGAATTCCTGGCTGGCAGTTTTTCTCTTTAAGTACCTTAAATACATCATATCACTTTCTTCTCTCCTCCATGGTTTCTGGTTTAATCTTATCAAGTTTCCCTTGTATGTGATGCTTTGCTTTCCTCTTGCTGCTTTCAGAATCCTCTCTTTATCTCTGATATTTGTCGTTCTGGATAGTAGGTCTCTCAGGGTAAGTCTATTTGAATTTATTCTGTTTGGGGGTGTGTTGTCCTTCTTGGATGTTGATATTTATGTCCTTCATAAGGGTTGAGAGATTTTCAGTCATTATTTCCTCAAATATTCTTTCTGCCCATTTTCCATTCTCTTCTCTTTCTGGGACACCAATAATGCAAATATTTGTGCATTTCACATTGTCATTCAATTCCTTGAGACTCTGTTCCATTTTATCCATTCTCTTCTCTTTCTGTTCTCCTGTCTTTTCCAGTTCAGATGTTCTGTCTTTGAAATCACTAATTCTGTCTTCGAGCAATTCAAATCTGCTCTTATGTGCCTCTAATGTATTTTTAATCTCATCCATAGTGTCTTTCATTCCCATAAGTTCTGTTACTTTTCTTTGCAGGCTTTCAAATTGTTCTTTATGCTCTCTCAGTGTCTTCTTAATATCCTTTATTTTTTTAGTCATATTTTCTTTAAATTCTTTGAAGTGATTTAGGAGAGTTGTGTGATTATCACTGATTAATTGTCTTAAATTCTGTATCTCTTCAGGATATATATATATATTTAAAGATTTATTTATTTATTTCTCTCCTCAACACCTCCCACCCCCCCACCTCTTGTTGTTTTGAGCTCACTGTCTGCTTTCTGTGTCTGCTTGTCTCCAGACACTGATCCTGAGGCCTTCTGGAGTAGAGAGAGGCTGCTCAATCTCTTGCGCCACCTCAGCTCACTGATCTGCTGTGTCTCTCCATGTGGGCCAGCACTCTGCACAGGCCAGCACTCCGCATGGGCCAGCTCTCTGCTTGAGCCACCTCACTGCATGGGCCAGCTTGGTTTTTACCAGAAGGCCCTGGGAATCAAACCCTGGACCTCCTATATGGTAGACGGGAGCCCAATCACTTGAGCCACATCCACTTCCCTCTTCAGGATTTTTTTTTTTTTTTTTGCTGGGCCATCTCTTCCTGTTTCCTAGTATGACTTGTAACATTTTGCTGATGTCTAGGCATCTGAATATGTTGGTGAATTTACTCTGATAGCTAATTTCCCTCTCTTGCCTATTTATTTTTTCACAGCTCTTTTGATATTTGGTTCAAATATCAAGCAATTCTTTAAAATTGGCCAGCTTAAGTTTTCAAAATTGGGCCAGGGACTCACTAGTGGGGCACATGTTTTCCCCCAGGGGTTTGATACAGAGAGCTTAACAGTTTTTATCCATGCAATTTCCAGACTGGGCAGCAGATGGCACTAGTCAACACACCTTTCCACAGAAGTCTTTCAGTCTCGGCTTTCCTGTGTTCCTGTGTTGAATCACCATAGCAGAGATTTAAAGCGGGCTCTGCTGGTTGAATTCACTGAAGAAAAGCACCCCGACCTCCTCTTCCTTTTCCCTTCAAACAGTGAGAGGGAGGAAGATGTCTGTTCCCCTCTCAGGTGGCTTCAGTGAGCCAGGTGTTTTACCCCAGCTTAATATCTTGGGGCCAGGGGAGCGGGGAGCCCTTCCCAGCCACCATAGGGGCTTGGTAACTCACATTTGTCATTTTGGCTTCTTTGTCTCTCTGTCCCTCATCCTCCTGGGAGTAGTGTAGCACTGTCCTGGTCTGCTGACCCCCAAAGCAGTTACCTCAGATGGCTTTTGGCTCTTTCTTCATTGTTTTTATGAGAGCATTCAGCTCTACCTGTTAGTCCATCGCCATCTCCCCACAATCTCCTGATTCCTTTTTCAGAGCAGAGATGGTTGATCTCCTTGAGGGACAGTGGCTTATTAGGGGGCTTAGCTCTGTTGCTGGCAAGTTGGACTTTCATGAGTGGCAGTGTCTAGATTAGTGTTGGTGAGTGGAAGTTCATGTTGTTGGGCTCATACCTAACCTCCATCCCTGTCATCAAGGCTATCATTCATAAGCCCATTGTGGTAGCACTGGTGTGATGGTTAGGTTCATGTGTCAAACTTGGCCAGGTGATGGTGTCCAGTTTTCTGGTTAAGCAAGCATTGGCCTGATTGTTTCTGTGAGGACATTTTGTGGACTTAAATCACAGTAAGTTGATTGCATCTGTGGCTGATTACATCCACAAGCAATGGAGGAGAATACCTTTAGCAATGAGAGATATCTCATCCAATCAGTTGAAGGCTTTAAAAGGAGTGATGATTTCAGCAGTCAGAAGAGAGAATTTCTATGTCTACTTCAGCCAGCCTTCTCCTGGGGAATTCATTGAGGAGTTCCTGGCTTGCAGTCTGCCCTACAGAATTTGAACTTGTGCATTCCCACAGTTGTGTGAGACAATTGTTATAAAGATCTCATAATATTTACAGATTTCTCTTGTTGGTTCTGTTTTCCAAGAGAACCCTGACTAATAAAACGGGAAAGGGTATTAGAGGCTGATTGATGTCAATCTTTCTGTTTCCTTGGTTATTTAGTACCTGTCCACTGTGGACTCTGTCAGGTGTTATTATGTGATACACTGATAATTTTTGCTCACTCCAATAAATCTATTGTATGTCTTTTCCCAAGACTTTTTGTCCCTGATCTTCCAATCTTTCTTTTTCCAAGCCTGTAACCAACCAGCCAAGCTATTTGCCACTCCCCATGAGTTTATATTTATTCTTATTTCAGGCCATTTATTTTTCAATACAAATTGGATGACTAGGTACACTGTCTGGAACTTTGCCCATTGGGAGGATTTCCATGTCTTTCAAAGCCATCACTAAGTGGTGTAAATATGCAGCAGCTTCTTATCAACATACCAAGGCAATCCATCCATGAACAAAGATCAGCCTATTTTCCTCCTTTTTCAGTTCATCATAAGCCTTCCTCCTCCCCCTGTAGTCATAGTTAGGAGTCGAGGTAGAGGAGTCGTGGGCTTTCTGCTTGTGCTGCTTACTTCTCCCTTCTGGCCCTGCTTATGCCTGATCTTAGATATCCCACTTCCATTTTCTGACAAATTGCTAGCCTTTGACAGAACCTGCCTCATGATGGACAGTTCCGGCTGCATGGTCACTTGACATTCCATGCTCCATCTCTACTAAGATGATGCTTTATCTCTACTAAGGCCCAGTAGCATGCTAGTAGCTTCTTTTGAATGGTGCATAGTTCTCTGCTGCAAATGGTATGGCCTTGCACAAAAATCTTAGGAAGTCTACATTGTGATTCTTTTCTTGAGGCTTGCCATTAAATACCTCACAGAATCTTTTCCTACCACTGACACTTCCAGTACCATAGTGACTACTGGGTCATATAGCTAAAGCAGCTGGACTACTTGTCCCTCAGCCTGAATCTTCTGCAGAGCCTTTTATTGCTCAGGACTATACTTAAAGCTGACAGTCTTCTGTGCCATCCAGTAAATGGGTTGGGGCAATATTTCCCCATGTGGAATATGCTCCATCTAGAACCAAAAATATACCAAATTTTTGTGCTTCTTTCTTGGTAGTGGGAGGTGTAAGATGCAAAGCTTTTCTTTATTTTGGAGGGGATGTCTCAGCATATCCTGGACCAGTCTTGAAGCTTCATCAATGTGACAGTCCCCTACATCTTTGTAGAGTTTATCTCTCACCCTCTGGAGTTCATATGTCTTACTGTTCTCCAACAAACTTCTCAATGCTTGATCATTAGGTCTCATTACATGATGTCATTGATATAGGAGACCAAACAAATATTCTTCAGAATGTCCAGACAATCCTGGCACATTAGAAAAAAGGTGGGAGAGTTAACAAAACCCTGGGTCAAGACCAAGGGAGGATTTTCTGTCCTGTGTGAACACCTTCTCATCCTCCTTCCTGATAGGAATGAAAAACAACACATTTGCCAGATCAATGGCCACATACCATGTACTGGAGGCCATGCTAATCTGCTCTAGGAGAGATACCATGTCTGGTACAGCAGCTGCAATTGGGACTACTCCTTGGTTGGGTTTGCAGTAATCTATTGTCATTTGCCTTTATCCATCTGGTTTTTGTAGAGGCCAGACTGGTGAATTAAAGGAAGATATGACAGGGACTACCATCTCTGCATTCTTTAAGTTTTTAAGGTGGCACTAACCTGTGCCATTTCTTCATAAAGCAGCCCCATTTTTTTACATACTTTCTTAGTCAGGGATTTGGGGGCTGTTTCAGACCTCCATTTGTCTTTCTCCTCTGTAATAAGTTTTACCCCATAGGTCAAGGAACCAGTGTGAGCATATTACCAAATACCAAGTATGTCCATTCCAATTATACATTTAAGGGTCCACTAGTAGCTCTGTGAACCTAGTGAGTCCATTGTGAGCCAGACCTGGGCCAAGACTCCATTTATTGCCTGTCCCTCCTCCCCCGACTCTAACAGGAAGCCATGAGCGCACTTTGGGTCCCTGGGTATCAATTTCAATGTAGACTCTTCTTCTAACAATCTTTGAAAGGTCTGGGCATTACCCTTTCTCCAATGTGTTAGCTACTCAAGTGAATAGCCATAGGTCCCTTTGGGAAAGAACCTGGGAAATTACTACTGAATATAATTTCTGCAGTGTTTCTGGATCTTTCCTTATAGGAACTAGCTGTCTATAGGTTCTGGGTCTGAGAAATGACCCATGTCCAGAAACTAGGTAAGGAATTATGACTTTTTATTGGGGTAGCTGCCCTTAGCCTTCTTGAGGTCTTTTGATTGTCTAAATTATGAAGCACCTTTGCTGACTGCCCATCTATCTTGCCTCTAAGTACACTATGTTTTATTAACCATCACCATAGTTCTCTAAAGATCTCCCCCTTCCCCTACATATGCAGATATCATTGCAGCCTTGTTGCCCATTGTGTTGTGTCCACTTTGCCTGACAGCTCATGCCAGTATATATCAGTTAGATCCCACCAGTCCTTTTTTATATAATCCCTCGGCATCCATAGTAGGTTAAGCACATTCCCAGTGAGGCTGTGCTGTGTAAGATATGATCCTTGCTATTGTATTGGTTGCAAGGAGGAGATGTGAAGGTAGATTCTGAGGGAAGTAAACATTATCTTATAAGGCATCTGCTTCATTTGAAGACTTTGCTCTCAATCAAGGAAGTTTTCAAGCAATGGAGTCTGCTATCTTCTAATAAAGTCCAGTGGGTTCAAGTTAATCTAAGAGTTCAAAGTTCTTAGCTGCTCCTACCCAGATATCCCATCCTAAGTGTCAGAGTTCCCTTCCTTTTTTACAAGTACCCTGATCTCAGTGTAGAAGATCTACAGAGGCTTCTTCAGTGAATCGGTTGCACTCAACAGCCATCCAATTCCATAGTCCTTTTAGTTACTATTTTGCTTATGTCTCTAAAAGCATCAAAGATATTGCACCAGCCAGTACATTCCCTTCCACCTGTATTTCATTTCAGTCCACCACCAGTAAAATTTTAACATTTGCAGCACTACATCATGACAGGATCTATCCATATGTCACCTGCCATCAGTGATGGAATTCACATTGCCAGCTGAGTGATCCTACTTCAAAATCCCATTTTAGAGTCTTTTTACCTATAATTATGCCTGGTACTAACTGTCTTAGATTGGATTTCCTGGACACAGACTCTGAGATAGAGAATTGCATGCAGGTTTACTGGAGCATTTCATTGGAAGATACATCTGTAAGGAAGTGAGGAAAACAGGATTGGGCAGAGAGAAAAAAGCTGACCAATAATGTGGTTGAAACCAAGGCTTCTGCCAAACCTATAAGGAGCTCTGGAGCTGGGGTGGTCCTTCAGAGTTGCCTCAAATTGAGGTAAAGGGACCGGGTCTTTGTATCCTCATCTCAGCCTCTGATGAATAGTCACACTCTGGGAAGGGAATATCTTTGGTGAGGCAGTTCTCTGTGGCTAAAGGAAATTTCTAGTGAGGGTCACAGCTGTGTATCATCAGCAACTGTTGTTTCCTTCAGTAGGGTTACTGCATTCTTGGTCACTTTAGAGTACTTTCAGGAAATCTTGACTTTTCCCCCCCTAATCAACCCCTACTTTGAGCATGGGCTATACGTGATAGATATGGGATGGATATGTAGAAAAGAGAGGTTATATCAGTTATCTATTGCAGTGGTAATGCTGTAAAACTATTAAAAATCCACAGTGGTATAAATGATAAATATTCATTTTTGCTCAGAGTTATACAGATTGGCTGGGTGGTTCTGCTGATCCAAGTTTGGTTTGTCAGGGCTTACTCATGCATCTATAGTCAGCTATGGGTTAACCAGGACATTTTGATGGGCACATGTTTGGAACCTTGGCTAGGATTACTTGGCTTTGCTCCACATGGTCTCATCCTTTAGTAGGACTGATCTCATAGTGAAGGCATAGGACAAGAGAGAGAATGGAAGTATGCAGAGCTCCTTAAGGCCTAAGTCTGAACTTGCACATTGTCACTTTTGCCACAGTCTACTAACCAAAGCAAATCACAAGGTCAGTCCAGTTTCAGTGGGCAGAAAAATATACTTCACTTTTTTATGAGAAGATTGGAAAATTTATATTGTGAGTGGTATGGATATAGGGAAGGTAAAAAATTGGGGAAGTTTTGCAATCAGTCTGCCACTGGTTGGGGTAGGCGTGAAAGAGAGTGGCTAGGAACAGATCTCAATATTCATCAAGTCATTTAATTTTTTTTTGTCCAAAGGAATCACCTTTGGATTGGTACTTTGTAAAGAACTTCTAAAAGATTACTTATCTTGCTATCTTATTTCTAAGTATGATGGGGTGGGGGACAGGTGGTGGTATCCATAATATCTGCAGAATCTTCTCATTCATTAGTAAATGCATAGGTTCTGTGGCAGACTGCTGGTCCACTTACAAAGGATTCCAGTAATAGGATTAAGACCCATCCTAATTGGTCTGGTCCACACCTTATTAGCTGAAGTAACCTCATCAAAATGTCCTACTTACGATGGGTTCACACCCACAGGAATGGGTTAGATTTAAGAACATGTTTTTCTGGGGTATGTACAGCTTCAAACCACAAAGATGATGAAGCAGAAAGAGGAGCCTGGGATATAAATGACATCAGAAGGCCATTGCTCCTCTGGATTTCATATTATATGAGAGAAAAACACATCTCTTGTTAAAGTCACTGTTTTTAGGTCTCTCTTACTTTCAGCTAAATGAAATTCCTAAATGATACTGAAAAAGATATTAGATATCCCTAATGCCCTACTGCCACTGCTTAGTTCATTCCTTTATTTTGTCTAACCTAGACTATTGAAGTCTTTCTGGTCTCAAACTCTCTCTATTCAGTATATTACCCATAATAATGCCATGAATTCTAAAAAAAAAAAAAAATTTAGAAAATGTCTTCCCCTTGACTTCCCATTATCTTCAGGATAAAATCTGCACTCATTCCTACAGAGACTCCAAGGCCTTCTTGGACCAAGTTCCTGCCCAACTTTCTGTTCTTATCACTCTTCTCACTTGCAGACATGCACCCTGTGTCCCAGCCCTGCAAATTCTGCATAATACATACGTACAAATCAGTTAGCGTCCTGGCAGGAAAGATGAAACATAGAAAAGGCATAATGGAAGAGTTTACTAAACTATTTACAAAGGTGTGGATGGAGTTAAGGGAAACAAGAATGGAAAGTCATTACCATATCTACGCCTGAAGAGGCAGGAGAGAACTGTCCCTGAGTCCTGGAGAGAAATGGGTTATCCTTCAGGAACTGGAGCTGTGGCCTCATTGGTGCCCTGAAGGAAGGGAACTGAGGGAATACATAACTGAACCTCTCTTTTCCAGTTCTCTCCATTCTCCTACGTGGTGCAAAAGCCACCCAGAAGCCAGAAGGCAAGGGGGCCCAGGTGATGCATTCTCTAGAGGCAAGTCCCAAGGCACAGAGCAGGGTGGAGAAGAGTGGAGAGCAGATCTGGTGGGGCACACTGAGGCCATGGAGCACATACATTGTACTTTCTCTGCCTCTGTCTGAAATACTCACCTGCCCCGATTCTGTTTCCCTTGTTCATGTGATAAACGCATTCTCATCCATCTAGACTCACGTCCAGCCTGATCCATTTCAATTAAAAAAATTGCAGCCTGTTGATATCCATTGATAGCATGGATCACATCACATTGTAATTATTTATTTACCTGTCTCTCTCCTCGACTGAAATGGGAGTTCATCCAGGATAGGAGCTGAACCTTTATATCTTCCTGTTGCTAAAGCCCAGCACTGTGCCAGGCACCTAATGGGTTTTTAGGAAGGATCTATTTATGAGTATCCTTACTTTCCTGAAAGAGAGAAGAGAAAGCTACTCTTTTTCTTTTTAAAATGTAAATTGGAAAAGGTTAAGTTGCTAAAGTAGAACAATAGTCCTTGATTTTATTCAGTGTTGTACAGTTTTTAAAGCCCTTTCCTATTTAGGGAAGAGCCACTCACCCAGTGTCTTAGTTTGCCAAAGGGCTGCTGAAGCAAAGTAGTACCAGAAATGGCTTGGTTTTTACAATGGAGATTTTATTTTAGGGCAAAATTCAGTTCCGAGGCTGTGAAAACACTATTTAAAAAGAGGCAGGGATGGGGCATGCTCTTGAAACTTACCATACCACAAAAGTAAAAGGAGGATAAATAAAAAAACAAAACTATGAGCTCAGCATCCTCAATTGAAAATTCACAATTAAGTAATTAGAAGGGCTTTATGTAAAGAACTGCTTCCAGGCTGCCTCCTACATGGTGGCTGCTGGGAGACATAATGCTAACTAGCTAAAGACAGTGAAGGAGAGGGCACTGAGAAAGAATAGAGAAGAATAATTCCAGAGAATAATTTCTCAGACTTTTTGGAGAGAAACATCTCTGAAGCCCCAGAACTTCCCTTTTCAATATTAAAGACTTCAGAATAGCCACCAAGGTGACTTAGCAGGACACGAGACATGGTCCCATCCATGAAAGAGTTCTTGGAGAATAATAGATACTCTTCAGGCCTTGCTAAAGTTCCTTCAGCCAGAGGACCTGTTGGGTGGACCATGGACGGTGGAGGAGGATTCTGTCAAACTCCACACATTGTTTTTTGGGCTTCCCCAGAGATTAAAGAGCATGCATAGGAACATCAAACACGAATAATGGGCTTAGTAAATACTATATATTAAGTAACAAAAACTGAAAAAAGCAAAAATTTCTTAGCAGAGTCCTCTGTCTAGAGTTAGATTCATTAAAATTTCTTGGCTCATTCTTCTTTGCCAAATCACCTACAATTCAAGAACCAACCTAAGCCTAATTTGTTTCAAGAAGGGTGGATCTGCTTTTCTTCCTGAGACATGACTAATTATGGAATCCTCTCCATTAATCATAATGGGTGGTTGTGGGGGTGGGAAGATTGTCAGGCAGTCTATCCTATCTGTGCACATCTTGGAGAAAATCATCCAGAAATATTTAATCCCTGTATATGCAGGTTATAGTTTTAATAGCACTTTATATGTCATATTGGTCTTAGTTTGCAGATATTAAGAAAATATGAAGCCTTGGAAGGCTGAAATTATGTCTCATTCTTGTAGTCATATTTTTTTTTTTTAGAATTTAAAAGTGATTTCATTTTTTGCTTTGTTTTATATGTACTTTCTAATTTTCAACAATGAATATATATTAGATGCATAACTTTTTAAAAAGTAGAGATATGTAGCAGTTTGATATAGTTATGAATTCCAAAACTAGATATTGGATTATACTTGTAAACTGGTCTGTTCATTTGGGCATGATTAAGTTATGATGAGGGCTTTGGGCCAGTCAGTAGAGCGTTGAGCCCCGCCCCTTGATGTGTGGGGTCTCAAAGATAAAAGACATGGCAAAGGACAGAGTTAGAGTTTTTTTGATATTGGAGTTTTGATGCTGAGTTTTAATGCTGGAGGCCTGGGAAGTAAGCATACAAAGGAGCTTGGTCTTGGGAAGGGAGAGAAGCCCCTGGTAAAAGAGAAGAGCTGTTCACCTGACAGTTCACAGCTGGCCTTGTGGAGAGAGGCAAAGGCTAGAAAGCCTCATAGTCTACAGCTGACGTTGTGGAGGAAACAGAGGCGCTGAGCCCGGAGAGAAACGCAGCCCCAGGAAGAGAGGAACCCAAGAAGCCTGAACCCTGGCAAACGTCAGCAGCTGTCTTGCTCCAACACGTGGCAACAGACTTTGGTGAAAGAAGAAACTTATGCGTTATGGCCCAGTAACTGTAAGCTTCTACCCCAAATAAATACCCTTTATAAAGACCAACCGATTATTGGTATTTTGCATCAGCACCTCTTTGGCTGACTAATACAAGATATTTTTAAATTATTTATTTATTTAATCACATACCATTAATTCCATATTATAGAATCTACTATTTTAAAGTGTACAATTTAGTAGTTTTTAGTATATTCATAAAGTTGTCCAACCATCACCACTATTTAATTCAAGAACATTTTCATCACCCCAAAAAGAAACCCTGGCTAACTAGCAGTCAATCCCCATTTTCCCTCATCCTTTGGCAACAACAAATCTACTTTCTGTCTCTATGGATTTGTGTATTCTAGACATTTCATATAAATGGAATCATACAATATGTTTAAGCTGCTCTGTTTCTGGGGCCATGTGATCCAGCAAAACTGATGGTGCTTGAAGTTTCAGTTGCAGAGATGCTGTTGGAGCTTTTGCCAGGCACCTATAGGTGAACCACAGCACAGACTCTTAGGATTTTGGAGCAAAGACCTGGCATTCTTTCTCTGCAGATAGCCACTTTCTGTAGATAAACAACTTTTTGTTTGCTACTGAGCCTTAACAAAGACTGTACCTTAACCATGGGTCACCAAACTACCATACAACTTGAGCTGCCCCTCGTGGTCTAGGTGTTGTATGACCATCAAGCCATAAAAAGTTGCATTCCATTATCAAAAGGAAGTGGTATATATAAGATCAGGCTCAAGCAGGCTCTGAAGGCACAAGTTGCATAAAGAAATGGCCCAAATACCTATACCCCAATCCTGCTGCCTTACCTTCTCTCTGTGAAACCATACCTATGGCCTGTTCATGGGGAGTTCTCTATGAACAGTTGACTAAGGAAGAGAAAACTGGGCCCTGGTTTACAGATGGTTCTGCATGATATGCAGATTCTACTTGAAAATAGTGGGACATACCTGAAAGACAGTGGTGAAGGGATTCTGTCAGTTGCTGACTATGTCTATTTCAATTATGCATTTCAGAATAAGGGAAATAACCACAGGATAGGTTTAGGACCCATTTGGGCCCATCATGAGACAGACCTGAGCTGTAATTCCATTGATCACTTGACCTCCATACACCCCTGCTCTGACTGGGATGGGTCACAGTGATAGTTTCAGGGTATAGGAATTAGTATCAGTTCAGAGCCAGTATGCAGTAATCCCTTTCCCCAATGCACAGTCATTCTGGTAAATGGCCATAGATCACTTTTGGGTAAGGCTGTGAAAAAGATTAACAATATAAAAATTTTCCAATATAGTAGAGTCTTTCCTCAATGGGAACTGGCCTCACCTTTATTCAGTGGCTTTGAGGTCTGTAAACTAAATCAAATTGGGGAATTAATTGAGGACCTATGACTCTGTTTTGGTGATTCAAGTTAGGTTTTTATTCACTATACCTAGAACTCTTCTGCTTATATGATCAAGTAAGATTTAGTAGACCACCCATCTATTTCCTTTTTAGGGATACCATGATCAATTAGCCAATGCCATAGGACTCTGCAAATAAGAGTATTCTATTACTGCTTAGACTCTGCTTTCCATTATGGTAACCATCCCCACTTTGTCTTTGGTGATTATGCCATACTTTGACTGCCATGTTTCCTATCATCCTGAAGCAGCTGGCTTGATACAATGGTGAAATGACCTTTTGAGGACTCTTACAGTGCCAGCTAGGTGGCAGGACCTTGCAGGGATGGGTCAGTGTCATCCAGATGGCTATATATGCTCTAAATCAGCATCCAGTATGTGGATGTATTTTCTCTTATAGCCAGGATTCATGGGTTTAGGAATTGATGGGTGGAAATGAGAGGAGCTAGTGATCCACTAGCAAAACTTTTGCTTCCCCTCCCTACACCCTTCAGCTTTGTTAATCTAAAGATCTTAGTTCCAAAGGGAGCAATGCTTCTACCAAGAGACAAAACAATGATTCCACCGACCTGGAAGTAAGTCTGCCACTTGAAAACTTTGGGCTCCTCATGCCTCTGTATCAGCAGACAAAGAAGAGGTTACTCTATTGACTGGGGTGATTGATCCTGATTATCAAAGGGAAATGGGGTAGCTACTATGTTATGGAGATAAAGGAATGATATATCTAGAATACAGGAGATCCCTTAGGGTGTTTCCCATGCCCTGTGATTAAAGTCAATGGAAAGCTAAAATAATCCAATTCAAGTTGGACTGCTAATGGTCCAGATCCTTCAAGAATGAAGGTTTGGGTCACTCCACCAAGCAAAGAACCACAATTAGCTGAGGTGCTTGCTGAGGGTAAAGGAACTATGGAATGGGTAGTGGAAGAAGGTAGTTCTAGACACCAGCTACGAGCACATGACTAGTTGCAGAAAGGAGATTTATAATAGTTATGAGTATTTCTTTCTTATTTTCTTGTGAATATTTTTGTTTTCTTCTTTCTCTTACTCCCTTATCATTTAGCATAATATATATTCATAATAGTTAACTTTATATCACAGTATTTAAGTTACAGGATATCAAAGGAGAAGAGTGAACATTACCCAAGGACTTTGCATCCTCTTCTGGGGAAAGGGTTAGCATGTTTTCATTTGTATGAAGGATAGTTGTATCATGTTAGGTAGAAGTGTGATTTTGTTATTGTCTTTATTTGGAAATTAAGTATGTTTTAAGGAGATGTATATGGGGATGAAGTTGACAAGGGATGGATAGTGATGGTCTTTTTGATATATTATCTTCGCTAGGCTAAAGTCCGTGGTTACTCAATCAAACACTAATCTAGGTGTTTCATGAAGGTATTTTGAAGATGTGATTAAAGTCCATCATCAGTTGACTTTAAGAAAGGGTGATTTTTCTAGTTAATTTGGGTGAGACTAATTCAATTAAAAGTCCTTAAGAACAGAGCCGAGGCTTCCCTAAAGAAGAAGAAACTCTGCCCGTGGATAGCAGCTTTACTCTGTGCTGAAGAGCTCTACCTGCCCTTTCTGACAGCCTGTCCTATGGATTTCTAACCAATTCCCATAATTACATAAACCATTACTTTGCAATAAATCTATGTATATATATCTCCTACTAGTTATGTTCCTCTGATTGAATCCTGAATGATAGAATGTCTAAAATGATGTTTGTAAAATGATAATGACTATTTTTGAGTAATTGGATTGATTTTAGGTGATTTATTTATTTTTACCTCCGGCTTTGTTCTGTTCTATCATTTTTGAGTGTCTTAGAGCATTTTAAACAAAAACAATAGTTAAAAATCATCATTTTTTACAAAAATAATTGTTAAAAGGCAACAATTTCACAAAATTACCCAAAGCCTAATTTCATTTGCAAAATGACTCTCAAAACTCTAGCAAATTTTTATGAAACATAGTTCCTAAAAACGCAGTTAAAAACCTCTTTAGTCTTTTCCACAGAATTGAACAACAAAAAAATCATGTATACTGTAATCTATTGTACCCTATTTGTTTCATAAATGTTTATTGAACCCAGGGACTATATCTTACTTTTATCTTCCCTTTCGCTAACACAGGACTGAGCTTATTGTAAGTCCCTGTCAGTGTTTCTTAATAAACACACCCTGTACACATAAATGTGTATGTTATAACTTCCCCTAAATAACTTTTTTCTTTTAATTCCCACAGCATCCACTTGACTCTTTTCGAACTAGGATTTCAAGCACTTTAATTTTAAAACATGCTAAACATTAAATGAATAAGCCACATTTTCTTTATTTTATTAACAATAATATATAGATTGTACTTATTTTTATATAGTTGAAATAACTATGTACTTACCTTTTTTTTTTTTAAAGATTTGTTTATTTATTTATTTATCCCCCCCTTGCTGCTTGTGTTTTACTGTGTCCATTCGCTGTGTGTTTCTTCCGTGTCTGCTTATCTCCCCCTTGCTGTGAGGTCCTGCAGCATCAGCCCACCGCGCTGCGCAGGCCGACCTGCTCTCACAAGGAGGCCCCGGGAAGCGAACCCAGGGCCTCCCACATGGTAAACGGGGGCTCTATTGATTGAGCCACACCCGCTTCCCTGTACTTACCATTTTGTACTCTGCCCTTTTATTAATAGTATATCAAGTCCACATGACCTTGAGTCAACATGATCCAGAAACTTGTCTTTAAATGTTATAGAGCAGTCCGTCATGTAAGTAAGCCACAGTTTGCTCATTTGTATCTCTATTTTGGGACATTTGAGTTGCTTCCTGATTCTTTCTGTTATAAATAATGTGACTGTGAAGTCTTGTTTAGACCAATGGCTTTCAAAAATTTATCCTTAGATCAATATCCCCAAAGGTGAATTATTTGGGAAAAAAGACACCAACATCTTGTTACTTATTGCTAGAATGCTTTATAGAAAGATTGGAAAAACTTACAGAATCATCAACACTATGCTTTCCTGAAGCTACATTCACATTAGGCTTTTAACATTATTATTTATTTTTGCTAGTTTACCAGGTATATAATGACATCAAAGTTGTTTTAATGTGCATTTCCTTAATTGTTAGTAAGGATGTGCTTTCTTCCATGTGGTGACATACTGTCTGTATATCCATTTCTAAACTGTTTGTTTTTATTCTCTGAATGTTGACTTTTGTATGTATTAATTCTTTCTAAGTGGTCAGTAAGTTGTTTTTTTTTTTTTTTTTTTTT
>JAQZBX010029335.1:0-27354 GCA_029593785.1 Cabassous unicinctus | reverse complement strand
TAGTAATATTTTGACAATGCTATTTCATAGTTTGTAACAAATGTTTCATGACAATGCAAGGTATTGGTGGTGGGTTGATGTATGGGAGCCCTGTATGATGATATGCATGCCTGTTTTGTAAGTTCATAAATTTTACTATATACTTACTGTTTATGTATGTTCATGTATGAATGATATACTTCAATAAAATTTTATTTTAAAAATGATAGTTTAGAAAAGAAGAAAGACTGAGAAGTTTTCATCAACACAGTTCAAGATTTAGAAAAACAATGTCCAATTAAACCCAAATAAAGTACAAGGAAAGGAATAATAAAGAAAAGAACAGAAATTAATGAATTAGGAAATAACCATACAATAGAAAAAATCAACAAAGTCAAGACTGATCAAGGAAAAAAGAAGGTGTACATTGCCAATATCAGGAATAAAAAAGGGGAACATCACTCCAGATTTTATACACATTGAAAGGATAATGAGAGAATATTACAAACAATTTCATGTGTTTACATTTTAAGAGGCAGATAAAATAAATAAATTCCTCAAAAAACACAAATTATCAAAGCCAATAAAAGAAATAAAAAATCAAAATTGTCCTTTTTCTATTAAAGAAATTTTATCTGTTAAAAACAAAAAGAAAACTTTCCCACAAAGAAAATTTCTTTCCAGTTGGCTTTGTGAGTGATTTCTTCCAAACATTTTAGGGAAAATAAAACCTATCTTAGTTCACAAATTTTTCTAGAGAACAGGAAAAGGGAATACTTTTCATCCTGTTTAATGAGGCCAGAATAATCTTGCCAAAGTTATTCAAAATCTGACAAGATAGTAAAAGAAAGTAAAATTATTGGCTGATTTCTCTTATGAACCTTGATGGGAAAATCCTTGTTTTAGTTTCTTGGTTGCTGAAACAAATGTCATACAATGGGTTGGCTAAACAACAGGAATTTACTGGCTCACAGTTTCAGAGGCTAGAAGTCTTGCTCCCTCTCAGGGCTGGTATCTCCTGGCTAGCAGGCAATCTTGGGGTTTCTTGGCTTTTCCATCATATGGTGATATATTTGGCAGCATCTTCTCCTTTCTTTTCCAGATTCCATTGATATCCAGCTTCTGGCTGCTCCTTGTGGCATCTTTCTCTTTGTCCAAATTTCATTCTGTTTATAAAGGACTCCAGTATTCCAGATTAAGCACAATCTGATTCAATTAGGCCACACCTTAACTGAAGTAACATCTTAAAGAGAGCCTACTTATCATGGGTCTACACTCATAGGACCATGTGGGGGACATGATTTAATCCCAAACAATCCTAAACAACATATTAGCAAATTAAATTCAGTGTTGTGTAAAGAGAAAAATATATTACAACTAAATTGGTTTTATCCCAGGAATTCAAGGTTTGCTTAAATCCAAAAAAATCAATTAATATTAATCAGCAAATTAATAAGAAAAAAAAATATTTTGTACTCATCTCAAGAGATGCAGAAGCAGCATTTGATGAAATTCAGTAAACACTGATGATGTTAGAAATAGAAGGGAACTTCCATAATCTGATAAAGGGCATCTACAAAAATATCTGTTGTACCTGTCATAATCATCCAATATTGAAATCCTCTCCTTGAAAATGGTAAGGAGACAAGGATGCCCCCATTACCACTTTTCAACACCATACCAGAGGCCTTTGCTAGTGTAATAAGGCAAAAATAAATAAATAAATAAAATGTATAAAGATTGGGAAAAAAGAAAAAAAACCATTTTTACTATAAAAAATAAAAGAACCTACAGATAAACTATTAGAATTAATAAGTAAATTCAGAAAATTTGCTGGAAACAAGGTCAAATACAAAAGTCAATTGTAGTTCTAAAAATCCACAACAAGTATTTAGAAAAGTAATTTAAAACTTAATACCATTTACAGTAAATTAAAAAATCAAATACTTAGGAATAAATCTAAGAAAAGATGTGCAAGATCTCTATACTGAAACTACAAACATTGTTTAGAGGCATTAAAGAAAATCTATGTACACCATGTTTATGAATTGGGGCACATAATATTGTAAAGATATCAGTTCCCACCAAATTTGTCCATAGATTCAATGCAAACCTCAAAAAGGTCCTGAAAGGATTTTGGTGGAAATTGACATACAGAATTTAAATTGTGTAAGGAAGTACAAAGGGCCAAAAAGCCAGGTCAATCTATAAGGAGACCAAAGCTGAAAAACCTACACTAGGTATCACAAGTTATTATAATGGTAGATAATTAAGAAGTGTAGAACTGGCATAAGGAGAGACAAATAGATCAGTGCAACAAAGTAGAGAGTCCAGAAATAGGCCTACAGTTGATCTATAACAAAGATGATATTGTAGTACAGTGGGAGAAAGGACAGGCTTCTC
This sequence comes from Cabassous unicinctus, assembly GCA_029593785.1. Classification (NCBI taxonomy): domain Eukaryota; kingdom Metazoa; phylum Chordata; class Mammalia; order Cingulata; family Chlamyphoridae; genus Cabassous; species Cabassous unicinctus. The sequence goes on along the minus strand of JAQZBX010029335.1, from coordinate 24,972 downwards.
AAAAAGTCATTATGGGCCAATGGATATCAATATGGAGAAACCTCATCTTAATCACTACCTTACGTCATTAAAAAACCCAGCTGGATTGTAGATCTAAATGTGAAAAGTAGCACAATAACACTTTTAGAAGATAACACAGAATATCTTTGTGATATTAGAGAATGCAAAGATTTCTTAAACAGGACATGGAAATCACTATCCACAACAGAACACACTGATAAATTAAACTACATTAAATTAAAGAACTTCTATTCATCAAAAGATACCATTTTAAGAGAGCACAAAGGCAAGCCATAGACTGAAAGAAATTTGCATTCCATATTTCTGACAAAGCAGTCATTCATAATGAATAAAGATGTCCTTTAAATTATTAAAAAAAAAAAAAAAGGAAAAAAACTTATAGAAAAATGGGCAAAAGATTTAACATGCATCCAAATGTCCAACAAACATCTGAAAGGGTGCTCAACTTCATTATTCAGCAGAGAAATGCAATATTTAAACTACAATTAGGGACCACTTTCTACCCACCAGAATATTAATGTTAAATAACTAATAATTCTAAGTGTTGGTGTGGATGTGAAGCAAGTAGAAGTCTCATATGCTGTTGGCAAATTGCAAATTGGTACAACAACTTTGGAAAGCTGCTTGGCAGTCTCTACTAAGACTGAACATATGTTACCTTATGACCCAGCAATTCTACACCTAGGAATATACTTAATAGAAGTGCATACATTTATATACAAAAAGGCACATAAACAAGTTTATAATATTACTATTTATAATAATCAATACCTAGCAACAACCCAAATGTCCCTCCTCATTAGAATGGATAAATAAATTGTAAGAAATTCACAAAATGAAATATTATGGAGCACTGGAAAGTAATTCAATATTGTTTCATGCAATAACACAGATGATTCATACACACACACAAAATTAAGCAAAAGGGGCTAGGCAAAAAATAATATATATTGAATGATTCAATTTCTATCAAGTTCAAAAGCAAAGGCAAAGCTAATGTGAAGATTGGCATTAGTACATGGTCAGTGGTGACCTTTGATGAGGGGGCTTGAGGGACTTGGGGATGGTCCTGGCAATGTTCTATTTCCTGATCTGGATAGTGGGAACAGGAGTGTTTTCATTTTTGTGATTGATTTTTATTTTTATGCTTTTCTATAGGAATATTATGCTTCCACCAATCAACAACAAAAATTATTTAAAAATAAGTCCAAGTAGTACATGTAAGAATATTCAGAGATGTTATTTTGAAAAATACAAATAATGAATGGGTACTTATCTTACCCAATATTAAGATATATTATAAAGCCATTAAAAGCATGTGGTTACTGGCACATAAATTGAAAATCAGATCAATAGAAGAAAATAGAGTTTAAAAAACAGACAGGTAATAAATGAAAATATGTGAACAAGGAAGCATTGCAAATCGAAAGGGAAAAATAAATGATTCATAAATGATATTGAGGCAACTGAAGAATCATTTGGGTGTCATGGAGCTAGATCCCTAGTAATTCTGGTAGAGCAAAGATTTACATTTTTATAAGGGATTATAAGTATACTATAATAATAATCATGTCATGATTATGGCATTTTTAATCACACTCCAAGTAGGGGAGAGAGGGGGAAGGGGCTGGGTATATGGAAATCCTCTCGTATTTTCTATGTGACTTCTCTGTAACCTAAAGCTTCTTTGAAGATAAAGTGGGGGGAAAAAGAGACACTAGGGGAACATACAGAAGAACTTGTCACTGTACGTGAAAGATAACAGGTATTACAATGATGAAAGAAACACTGAAAAATTTTATTGTACTTTATTTTTTAATTTCTTTTTATTCTTTATTTTTGTATTTTATTGATTATTATTATTTTATTTGTTAATTTTTTTAGCTTTGTTTTTGGGGAGGTTTTGGATTGCAGAAAGGTCACAACTGTAGCAGGGGAGAATCACTGGTGCAGTGTGTTGGTGATGGGGGATGTATGGGAAGGGTGCACCTGGGGCATGCCTCTAAAGCATGTGAATATGTTCAAGTGGCCAAGGAATGTTGTCTCAGTGGGTGGAGATCCCCACAACAACCAAAGAATATTGAATTCCTATCCTGGGAAGTCCTGCTACATTCTCTAATAGAGCAGCAAGATTCCCCCTAGTACATGGGCAGTGCCTAGTGAAGAAGAACAGACCATTACGCTAGGCCCTTGATATTGATGGTTGTACTTATGAACCTTTTCTCGAGAAATTGAAACTTAGCCTAGTATTATATTTTGCCTAAGAGTTACCTCCTGAAAGCCTCCATGTTGCTCTAATGTAGCCTCTCTCTAAGCCAAACTCAGCATATAAATGTACTACATTCTCCCCAGTGCGAGACATGACTCCCAGGGATGTGCCTCCCTGGCACCGAGGGATTATTACCAAGAGCCAGCTAGTGATGCATTTGGAAAAAGACCTTGACCAAAAGGGGAAAATATTAAGTACAAATGGGTTTTTATGGTTAAGAGGTTTCAAAGTGAGTTGGGAGTTCATTCCAGAGGTTATGTCTCAGAAGGATCTCCTTGACTGCCACAGTAAACAGTGCTTCAAGCAAGGGGGCTCCTGAGGGCTCTAGAGACATCTAGACACTATAGGCAGGGCAGACAATCTCAGGAATTTGGCACACTGTCAGTGGGCCTTACTTTGGAATATATGCTCCCCAATGTAACAGAGCTAGACTCATTTACAATATCCCCTACACATGACTCTTCTGCCCCTTTTCTTTGAACCTGTAATTAGCACTATACTCTTTAAATATGTTTTCCAGAGACTTAAATCTTTAATCTGTTTATGTGCCGATTGAACCCTGAATCTCAGCAAAAGTTGCAACTCCCAATCTCCAGTTCACTGGACTTACCCAGGACAACTAACAAAAGGATGATGATGGACAATGCCCATCCCCCCAAAATGGAGAGTATCTACAACGGCAAGCAATACAGTTGCATCCATCTGCCCCATGGGATCTAAGCCTCCTCTCAGTCAGAAACAGAGTGGGTATCAACATCCCCAAATCCTCAAGACTGAGCAATGAACAAGCATAAGGGGAGAATGCAACTATGGACTCAAGTAGACTTATGATTATTCTAGCAAAGGAAGAACTTGCAACATTGATGTAAAGGCAGTGGTCACCAGACGTTCTGAGGGGAAGGAGAGGGAAGAATAGGTGTAACATGGGGTACTTTGAGGACACTGGAATTGTCCTGCATGACATTGCAATGACAGATACAGGCCATTATACATTTTGTAAAAACCTATGTAATTGTGCAGTGCAAAGTGTAAAATATAATGTAAACTATAGTCCGTGGTTAGGAGCAATGCTTCAATATGTGTTTATCAATTGTAACAAATGTACCACACTAATGAAAGATGCTGTTAATGGGGGAAAGAGTGGGAGGGGGAGGGGTGGGGTATATGGAAATCCCATATATTTTTTATGTAACATTTATGTAATCTAAAGCTTCTTTAAAAAGAAAAAGTTAATTTTAAAAAATGTAACATTTTAAAAAATCGCACTCCAAGAAAATACTGATACATTTGACTTCATTAAAAGTAAACAGTTTCCATACCACCAAAACAGAATGACAAATTACATATTCTAAAACTATGCAACAGTAAAGGATTTACAGTTCTAATATATAAAGAGCTTTTATGAGTCAGAAAGAAAAGTAGCAACACCCTTTTAGAAAAATGGACTAAGGCCATGAAAAATTAATTCATAAAAATAAAAGCAAATGGCCAATAAACACAAAAAGTAGGCTAATATCACAAGTAATCAAAGAAATGCAAATAAAGAACTTTTATATATGTGGGTCCATGGGATTAGCAGAGTTTAAAATGATTCTCAAAGCCTAGTATTGGCAAGGGTATGAGGAAATGGGTACTATCATACTCCGATGTTGATATTATAAACTGCAGGACAGAATAATATGTATCAAAATTTTAAGTAAACTATGCCAGCAATTGGTCCGTTTCCTGGAAATTTACCTTTAAATAAATTCCTATGAGTAAATAATCAGTCAAGTAACCAAAAGTTGTCCGTTGCAATGTAGTTTATAATAGTGAAATTTTGGGAAAAGAACTTAATGCATATTAAATGGGAGTCAACTAAATAAATTATACTTACATACAGTAGAAAACCAAGGTAGTCATGATAAATGGCTACACTTATTGCTATAGAAAGACATGTTGATGAATGGAAAACACTGTTACCAAAAACAACAGCAACAACAACAAATGTTGTGTTATCATCCCCTTGATGAAAATGTATTTGTAGGTACACACATACATGTTCGTAGATAGCTGAAAAAAATGTCTACTGAGTTTTAACAGTGGTTATTTCTTTTTTATACTTTTCTTAAATTTGCTATTTTTTAATGAGTACTATTTCATTTTTATGACGAGAAAAAAACAATGCTATTCTCTCTTAAAAAAATAAAATGTCAAGGAACAATAACCTGGTTTGTTAAGTCACAGGCAAAAGTTTCACACTCGTGCTGTTCACCATCTTTCCCACTTGTCCTACTAACCTTCCATTAAGATCCAAATCAAACTGAGAACTGAGGGACAGGAAGGGCTCATTGGGGCTTAAGTGACAGATCCGTCTCTGCTTCACTCAAAAAGACCACCACTGCGATTAGACGCCCCTCCCTGTGCCATGCGTGCTGCAGGAGCTTAAGGAGCTTTCCTTGGACTGAAAGGTACGCATTTTGCAGCCTTTGGCAGCTGTGCTTCCTCCTCTGGCCCCCTCCCTAGGCAGAGGAATAGGAAATCAGAGCCTGGGGGTCCCCTGGGGTAGGAGGCCCCAGCTTGTTATTTCTGTGTTCCAAGAGTTCTGGGGATGGCTGGGTGCTTTGCATTTCTCTAGGCTTTTCACTAGGGACCTAATAGCTTGCAAATTCTGGAAGCCCATGGGGGACGAGAGGGCGAGGAGGGAGTAGTTTGTGTTTTAGGGAAGAAATAATGTTTTACCAATGACAGATATAGAGCTGTACCAAAAGAAGTTTGAAATGTTCTGTCCTACCCATAATCTTTCCTCCAACAAGTTTACCAATCCTACAAAAATAGCCATCCTTTTCATTTTTTAAAAAAGATTTATCTACTTTTAAACAAAAATTTATCCCCCCCCGCCCCCCTCAGATGGTTCTCACCTCCAGGGGGCACCGAACCCAGGACTTCCCATGTGGTAGGCGGGCACCCAACTGTTCAAGCCACATCCACTTCCCGATACTTTTCATTGTACTCGGCAGCTAGGAGATGGTAAACTCAGTTAAAAGCAAGAGGCAACAAGAGAAGAAAGGAAACATTTAGTAACTGGTCCCCAAAGTGTACTTCTTGCAAGAACCACATTGTTCAGATCCAAGGAGGGTTGAGCACACCACTTAAATAAGAACTTGAATAACTAGAAATTTTGACTTACTCTCAAGTGGTTCCTTCCAGTACAGACAGTTCAATGCACTGGACACTTTTTATATGGGGGCAAAGTGTGAACAAAATCCAACCTTTAATAAAGGTTACAGTTCTGAGAACTGGAGATGCTCAGAGCATTGACCTGAATGCCCCAAAACTGGGTTCATCTGCAAACATCTGGAAACAACTCAACTCCCTCAGCCACAAGCAAACACCTTTGCTTAGAGAGTAGCGCCGCCACGGAAGCCAGACCTGGACACGGTCACGTGGATCACCCCCAAGCCAACTCCCGACTCGTGCAGGGCACCTCCAGCTAATCTGGGAGTTGGTGATAAGCCAAGGGGAACAGTTACATAACTCTGAAAGTTTAAACTTGGGAAAACATGCACAAGAGCCTGGTTAAAAGGAGAAAACCACAGCACCGGATACCGTTTCCCTATTTTATAGCCCTGTAAAGCAATAAAGATGTAGTCATTATTCCATCTGCCTGTCCTCCTGGCTGTCCAAAGGGCCATGTCATCAATCTAATGAAAAAGTAACTGCTGCCTCCCAGGGCCATTCACATGTCATCCCCTCTATGCAAACAAAAATGAAAATTCTTATAAATATCAGTCGGACTCAGCTTTGCATTTCTTTCTCCTGACCAGTACTGAGGAGTACATCTCCCAGCCCCAGGGAATGGAGATGGTTCCTTCCCTGGAGACTGCATGTCTGGGAGGGTCATAGGCACGGAAATCTTGCTGGTTAGCAAGAAGCACCACCTTCCCCAGGCACTACAGGAGCCCAAGAACAGCTGCAGTGGCTTTGGCTAATGGCTGGAAACTGGGACAAACTGACAGCGGAGGCCCAAGGTCCGAGTGCCATGGGCAGCCCCCAGAAACAAGCTTTGCGCTCTGTGCTGCTTCCCCCGCCTCTTCATGGCCAGAAAGCTGCTCGGAGAGGTGCACAGGCAAGTGGGCCAGCAGGAGCCTGGCAGCAGCCAAGCTGGCAGCTTTTCCAGAAGGTGCAGGGAGAAGGGAGAGGAAATGCTCTCTTCATGCTGAGAGGCTGCGAGAATGCGCCTCGGGCTAATCCCTGTGAGAAAGGCTTGCTCAGGGAGAGCAAGGGCAGGAATCCAGGAACTGGGCCTGGGTGCTGTCCCCTGAGAGCACTCATTCCACCGTCCCACCCTGACCCTGCTTAGTGGGACAGTGTCCTGGGCAGGTTGGAACCAAGAGGGGCACTGTCCCTGGGAGCATTTCGCTCCTTCCCACCCCCTGCCAAAAGTGGGCAGCCACATTCTTCTGCGCAGTTTCTACAGATGGCACCAGGCATCTACTGGCCTGGGGTTCAGTTCATAAAACTTCTGGAAGGGGAGGTGGGTGGTTTAGCTCAGTTCTGATTAGTGCATTTTGCATCAACAAAATGAGAAAAATAAGGACAATGCCGTGAGATTTTCAGACAGCTAAATGTATTCCATTTTAAGAATGCCCTTATTCAAGTTTCAGGTTCTGAATTCTGGATTTAGTCAATCAGCATTTTTTATTTTTTTAAATAAAATAATTTTTTTAAAGAAGCTTTAGATTACATAAATGCTACATTGAAAATATATGGGATCCCCCATATACCCCACCCCTTTTCCCTCCGACAATTCCCCCATTAACAACATCTTTCTTAGTGTGGTACGTTTGTTACAATTGATGAACACATTTGGAAGCATTGCTACTAAGCATGGTCTATAGTTTACATTATGGTTTACACTTTGCACAGCACAATTTTATAGGTTTTGAGAAAATATATAGTGGCCTGTGCTGTCATTGCAATGTCATGCAGAACAATTCCAACATCCCCCAAAATGCTCCACGTTGCACATGTTCTTCCCTCTCCCTCCCCGCAGAACCTCTGGTGACCACTGTCTTTATATCGATGTTACAAGTTCTTCCATTACCAGAATAATAGTAAGTCTACTTTAGTCCATAGTTGCATTCCCCACTTATGATTGTTTATTCCTCCATCTTGAGGATTTTAGGATGGTGGTGCCCACTCTGCTTCCAATTGAGAGGGGCGATTAGCTTTCTTGATGGTGCTGGTAGGTGATATGTGGGGCTGCTGGTGTTTTATTTATTGGCCAGCTCATTCATTTTTCCCCCTTTACTTATATCGGTTCATGAAAACCTAAATTTTGGGAGTCCTTGATTTAGAGAAACTTCCCAGAAGGAAAGCATCACAGGGACTGTTTTTTGGTCTGTTTCCTCTGTCATTCTGTGTGTATTACATTTCATACTATGAACTCCTAACATTCATTTCATTCAGTTGTTCATCAAATACTAAGTAATATCTACTCTGTGTTGTTAAGATTTAAAGTTTTCTCACAGGGAAAAAAAAAAGATTTAGAATAACCTAGAAATAAATATCATAAACACTATAAAGCAAAACAAACACCACAAACAAAAATATAAAATTGATGTATTTAAACCCAATGTGTTTAATTTGTGATAAATGTAACCATAGCTTAGCCACTAACATTGTACCAGTCAGCACCATCAAGAAACTTTCTCTTTGGCCATGAGGCCTAGTTGTTTTCCCTTTTTTCCCCCTTTTGCATTCAATTTATTACTTTAGAGAATCTGCTATTTATTTTAAGATTTATTTTATTTATTTATTTCTCCCCACCACCTTGTTTGCACTTGCTGTGTCTGTCTTCCTTGTTTCTTTAGGAGGCACAAAGAACTGAACCTGGGACCTCCGATGTGGGAGGGAGGTGCCTAATCGCTTGAGGCACCTCCGTTCTCTGCTTTGTTGGGTCTATCATTATGTATTTTCTTCTTGTGTCTCTTGTCGTGTTATCTTGTTGCATCAGCTTGCCGTGCCTGCCTGTCAAGTCAGCTTGCTGTCTTACTCGTCTTCTTTAGGAGGCACTGGGAACCTCTGCTCCCTGTTTTGTTGTGTCTCTCTTATGTTTTTCTTCTTGTGTCCCTTGTTGCATCAGCTTGTTGCGTCAGCTTGTTGTGTCAGCTTGCCGCGCCGTTGTGCCAGCTCGCTGTCTTCTTTAGGAGGCAGTGGGAACCGAACCACTGACCTCTCATGTGGTAGGTGGGAGTTCAATCGCTTGAGCCATATCCGTTTCTTGAATCTGCTATTCTGAAGCATATTGTCACACAAAAAAATTAATCTATAGCCTCCCCAAATTAGTTTGGGATAACCACAGCTGCTCTTACTGCCCATCTTTTTAATTGCTCTCTAGATTTGCCACCTCACTTCCTTAACCAGGTAAATGCCTGTGGTAGAGATTTCCAGACACTAGATTTCCAGGCTATTTGTTACTGCAGCGTAACCAAGGCTATTCTGACTCATGCAATGATTCATTCAACTTCTTTTCCTTTAAGTGTTGAGTAGAGCTGACCTAACACCTGGATGAAATAAGCTATCGATTCTTTTTTTTTTTTGAAAAAGAATTTTTTTTTACTTTTTTTTTTTAAATTTACCGGGAGGTCCCAGGGATCGAACCCGGGTTCCTCCATATTGGAGATGGACACCCAACCATTTGGGCTACATTCGTCCCCTCAAAGCTATCGATTCTGAAGTGTGATGTGAATGTTTCTCACCCCAAAGTGAGAAAGTATTTATATCTTTGTTGTCTAAATCGCTATTCAAAGTGATTTGCCCTTTTAAAAAAATTTATGTATTGCCCTCTGCCTTCAGTCCTCCTTTAAGACTTAAAAACTCCTAAGGCTTTAGTGCCTTCTCCATGGCACTTGCTTACACCTCTGTAGCCTGCAACTATGCTGCCTGGTTTTGGCACATGTGTGTCTTGTTCAGCACTGACTGTGGTCCATGGGGCAGGGGGCCTGGGAGCGCAGGCTCTGATCTTAGACATGCCTTGGCTGGTTGTGTGACTTCAGGCCCTCCAAGCTTCCCTTTCCTCAATTGTAATATGGGGATAATAATACAGTCAATCCTCATTATTTGTAGTATGTCCTGTAAAGTTCCTGAGACCACCGAATTTAGCAAATCCTGAACCATGGTCCCTAGGGGAAGTACAGGATTAGGTTCTTGGGAGCTTCTGGTCACATTTCCTCAAAGGATCGGTACATAACCCATGAATACAGAATCTGTAAATAATGAGGAATGACTGTGGCTCCTTTTTTGCAGGGTTGTGTCAAGGAATAAGTGGGATAATGTGTGTAAATCACCTAGCCTTGTCCCTGCCACACAGTAATAATCCAATGGGCGATAATTATTATTCTGGGGGATAGGATTTTTTCTGTTGTTATTATTATTACTGCTTTCATTATTTTTCTACTACCAACTAAGTGCTGTGCCCAGGGCAGATCCTCACCTGATGCTGGTGGATGGTGGGTGCTTAAAGCAGTCCCTGCAGGGCCCTTTTTGGGTGCCTCCCATCTGTCTATTCAGTGCTCCTCTCTCACCAGAGCGAATTACTCCTCTTCTCTCCACCACGACTGCCCTTTGGGGACAAAATGGAAGACCAGAGTGAGGTCCCCTCACCCTTACTGCTCTCCACCATGCCTCTACCATTGTCCCAACTTCTGCTCACCCATGTGGGAGAGGTGAGGTGGATATAAGTGGAAGCAAACAGATGCTGACCTCACTCACTTGCAGTGTGCATAGAAAATAGTAAGACTGGCTCTGCAAATCTCCCTGGAAATCTCACTTGTTGCTGTGTAGCCACTCTTCACACACTGCTAAGCCTGCTAATATGCACACCCATCCTCCTGGCTACCTGAAGGGTGTCTTCCAGTGGCCCATCCCTCCTACAGGAATAATGTGCTTTTTGCAATCCCAGGCCTTCCTAAGGGTGTTGTGGCAATCTTTTTATTTTCTTTTCCAAATGGAATCTTATTTTAAATGCACGAGGGGAGATTACTAATTAAAGGAATCCCATGGACTATCCGGTTGTCATCAGGATAACATAATCACTCACTACTGTATTTTTGTTAATTCTGGATTTTTATGTGCAGTGTTGGGGCTGCTTAGAGTGGGTATGACTGTGCAGCTTAAGGAGTTGGGTGTGACCATCAGTGTGTGAGGAAGCGATGACAGGCACATGCAGGCCATTGATTTCTGACTTCCGTGGGGGCCCGTCTTGCAAGATCTTTTGGTATCTGGGATTCAGTTCTTTTCTCCTTGGAAAGCAGCCTCAGTGGGTCCATGAAACCTGGGCTTATAAGTGTATCTGACTGACCCTCTCCCCAGAGTCTGTGGACTCGCTGGAAGGAGTGCAGCTCTGGATCTGGAATCCCATCCTTCATCCCAGTCTTTGAGTGCCTCACCCTAGGTCAGGGGAAGCCAACCACAGGAGCTAAAGAGCCCAAGTCTAGAAGAACCCGTATGGTTGCATTTACGAGGCTAGCTTGAGGAGAAGGGAGAACAAGAAGAGAAGTTCTTTGCCTCCAATTTAGGGTTGCCAGATTTAGCAAATAAAAATACAGGATGCCCAGTTAAATTTCAGATAAACAATGAATAATTTTTAGTAAGTATGTCTCAGATAATATTTGCCCCATTTTACTTGGCTTATGTCATTTATTTGTGAATTTGGTTGGTTGTTTTACTGGTTCCTTGTCTCTGCAAAGAGAAAGAACCCCCATCTTGCTCCCCAGCCTCTTAGATGAGAGGTCGACAGACTAGAGCACATACACTAAAAGCTCAAGAAGTGATTTTGAGCAGCCAAGACCCTGAACAAAATCCTAAAGCAGCAAAAGTATACACTCCTCCCTGGGCAGCCCTCCTAGCTGAGAACTGCCTGATGTATATAGCTGCCGAAAAGCATCAAATGTGACTGCTTCTCAGCCATATAATTTTTCCCCCAATAGTCTAAAGTGATGAAGAAAAAGGGTGGTGACCAGGCAGGGTGGCAGCTGTTGCTGTGTGGAGTGAGCCTGCCCAGCACCTGAGGCTGTAGGGTCCATGATGTCCGTGGCTTCACCTCTGCCAAGAGCCCTCACCTTGCAGATCTTCTGAAAGGAAGAAGTTATTTTCAAGAAACTCAAGAGCTCCCTTTTTAATGGCAAATTCAAATCCCCCTTGATGCTCTGTGTATACAGAACATAGGCTCCCAGAATAGAGATATTCAGGAAAAGAAAACCCACAATGAGAAATCTTCAGAGAATGACTAGCTCTAGTCTAACTCTGCACAAACCACTTGTGGTCCAGGTGCACAGAGATGGTATTGCTGTGTCTGAGTCCTGGTTAGCTATGGAAATGCCTGCCCAGGGTGCTCAGATATTAGATCAGTGATTAACAGTGTGTAAGACACTGTTATAATATGCTCAGTAGTGCACATATCCATAACCAGTCCCTACCTTCAGGGATATTTCTTCCAAAGGACTGCAGTAGTATACAAATAAACCATGCAAACATCTCAGTAGGCTTCTATAATGTTGATTTCGTTCAAAATATATTGAGCACTTCTACCTGCAGGCCCATGTGTTAGCAGCTGGGGGTATAAGTACATCTAAGACATGCTCCCTTGGGAAGTTTGTGCTCAAATGGAAAAGACTGGCAACAGAACCAACAATCACAGCGCGGAGTGGTTTTGCGTTATGGTAGAGGAGTGCACAGGGTGCTATAGGAATTCAGAGGAGGGCTACAACCCAACCCAGGCACAGTGGGATTGGGGAGGGCAAAGAAGGCTCCTTGGAGGAGGTGATTCCTGGCAAATGGCAATTCAGACAAAAGCATCCCTTCTTTGGTAGAGATGGTTCTACAATAGGAACCCAACCCAAGGTCAGGCAGTAGGGACTTGGTTGGCCACTGTTTCTGGCTCAGCTCCATCTACCCGATTTTTTGTGATACCACAATTTCTTTTGAATCACCCTCAAATGAGTACTAAGCCCACCAGGCATGAGTAGATGGAGAGATTGAATCCCTTTTTCATGCTTTCCATTTATCTGTTTCAGCCAAGCAGTTAATTAATTTTGGGAGATTCCCAGAGTGATTTAAGCACTTCCCTCCAAACTTCAATTAAAGAAAAATTTCACAGAGGTCATTCTCCAGAGCATTCAGATTTATTCTTTCTTGTTTTAATACTGAATAGGCTGCCTTTGAGACCAGCGGCCTAGGAGGGCTGCTCAGTTGTTTGCTGGTTTCTATTTTCTGCAGCTCAGCTGTAACTAAGGATTTTGACCACCAGCTGGGCTTTCAACACTACTTCTGCTCAAGGACCTGGTCATAGGGGCTGGTCTTGGCTCAGAGAGACCTTATGCCACCCCTGCTTCCAGAGCCACTTTCTCTAGTGGCCATATCAACATTCATTCTTTCACCCAACTCAATTCACAGAGAGAACATTGCAATCAACTAAAATGTCTACACTGAGTCATTGATAAGATACTTCTGGGAGGTTTATATCATAAAACCTTATGAGTGAGACTGCCATGGATCAATGTCAAGGAGGAGACACAGAACCAGTGTCTCTAGTCCAAGGACGAGTAGAGGAGGACAATTCCTACATGCGGGGCCTGAGGACTCCTTCTGGATGACGCTTTATATTGACCCAAACCAACCCAGATACATGTCACTTGAGGAGACTTGCAGAAGGGTTACTACAACTACATAATCAAAAGTTAAAGAGAATGACTAAGAGTAGTTTGGAGTGGACATATCTGCTGAGGTATGTGGTATTACAGTACTAGTAGTCTTTCAGAGGTTCAAGTGTAGTGAATTCTGCAATTGCCTTTAGCAATCAATCAATTAATCAATATATCCATATACACACACACTCTCTCCCTTTCCCTCTTTCCTCTTCCTCTTTTGCAACTTCTTCCCCCCTCTCTCTAGTCCCCCTCACCCTCATGCTATGCCAACTCTCTCTCCCTCCTCACACCCACCCCTATTCACTATGGAAATGGGTCACATTTTACTGTGACACCTGCTTGGCTTAGATATGATTGAATTTGCCTTTACCACATCAGTCATGTCCTTATCTACTTCACCAAGAAGACAGCACCCAGAACCAAAATTCTCAGGTTAATGAGGCCAAATTCAAAACAAGAGGCTCAAGGAGATCTTAGAAAAAAGGAGTTTGTGAAGGTCACCAGAGCTAGAAGAACTTATCAAATAAAAAATAAATGTTTCTTTTTCATAGAAAGAAGCAAGGAAAACTTGGTTGACTAAGAGGATAGGAGTCCTGTCAGATGAAACAGTGAATTATTGATTCTAGTTGCAAGTCTCCTATTCCAAAAACCAAATCTATACCTGGTCTGATGCTCCTTCCAGGGATCATTGTACTCTTTTCCTTCTTGTCACTATTCAACTTTTCAACTAGGAGGTATAGACTCAATTGTTTCCGTTTCCCACCATCATTCCCTCTTCTGTTTGCAACATGATGAAACTCAGGCACACTAGATCCAGTGTTCATATCTAGACTTCATATCTTTTTTTGCTCTCCTTAATAGCAACCAGTGATCATCAGCTTCTCCTTGAACCTGTTTCCTCTCTTGGCTCTGTGTCAAAACCATTCTCTGGTTCTGTTGCTATGGGTTTTGTGTTTCATCTCTGCATACACACACACACACATGCACACACACCCCTTTAGTCAATATGGTGAACTGGACTGACAAATAAATGGCCACTCCCATTACAAATATAGATAAATTCTGAACTACTATGAGCTTAAGTCCATATCTAAGCTAGTGAGGTCTCAAAGTCAGAACAGTGAGCAGGAGGTGGAACATAAATGACTCATAGGGGTATCAGAATTAGATTTAAGTCTTAACCACTGGAAGCTGAGGTTTACTCTTGCATGGGAAATTGGAACTGAGCTACCTGAATAAACTCAAGATTCAAAATGATTGCCAATCCATGAAAGAGACTAGAAAACCTCCTTCTATTTGGGCAGTGTCAAGGAAACTTGCCTTCCTCCTGAGCCTGAGTTAGTAAAGTAATAATTCACAAAATTTAGAACTCAAACCAGTGCCATGAAGGCCAAGATGCTTGGAGACAAAACCAAGATATTAACATTAAAAATGCCCCAGACTCCATTAATCACATAGGATCCCCACAGAGGCAATGGAGAGAGCAACTCTAATGAAGTTTCTACAATGCAGGACATGTGAAACTCCAAAAAATAATATCCTTTAAGTTTACCTCATAGTCAACAGCTATAAACCACACAAGGAAACAAGCCATCATGAGGAGAGTTAAGAATTATAAAAGAAAAAGTCTAAAAAAGTCTTTAAAATAAGCATGTTTAAAATATTTTAAAATGCAAATATTCTTGCTGTCCTGATTTTGTGATAATCAGGGTAGGCTACACATTCACTATACTAGAAACCATGCATGTGTCCCCAGACCTAGTTTTTCTCCCTAGGTATGGTTTTTAGAATGCTGGTGATAAACTAAGCCTGATTTATTATATGACCATCCTGTATGGGAAATGACTGTAATTTTGGGTATCTTTGGTCAACCTTAAGAGATATAGCAGGGGGACGGATGTGGCTTGGGTGGTTGGGAGTCTGTCTCCCATACGGAGGAACCTGGGTTCAATCCACGGGACCTCCCAGTAAAAATTTTTTTTTTTTTAAGATTTTTTAGTTTATTTATTTATTTATCCCCCCCCTTGCTGCTTGTGTTCGCTGTGTCCATTTGCTGTGCGCTTCTCTGTGTCTGCTTGTCTCCCTTTGTTGCAAGGTCTTGCTGCGTCAGCTCACCGCGCCACGTGGGCTGGCTTGCCTTCACCAGGAGGCCCCGGGTTCGGTTCCCGGGGCCTCCCACACGGCAAACGGGAGCCCTACCAATTGAGTCACATCCGCTTCCCTCCTAGTAAAAATTTAAAAAAGAAAAATATAGAAGGCGCGTGGGCCACCAGGCCCAGCGAGCGGGTGAGCTGCCAGGCCCCGCAAGCCACGCAGCAAGATGATGACATAACAGGAGACTGACACAAGGGAAAGCCAAGACAAGACGCACCTAAAAACCAGGAACTAAGGTGGTGCAGGCGGTAGGACGCCTCTCTTCCACATTGGAGAATCCGAGGATCGAATCTCAGTGAAGACAGGAGGAGAAGGATGAGAAGAGAGGGCAGGAAACAGACACTGAGAATTGCCCAGTGAACAGACACAGAATCAGCTAAAAGGGAGGGGGGAGGGTAAAAATGGATAAAAATAAATAAATTAATTAAATAAATCCTTAAAAAAATGTATAGGGGAGGAAGATACGGACTATAGTTAGTAGTAATACTTTGACGATGTTCTTTCATGATTTAACAGATGTTTCACAATAATGCAGGGTGTTTGGAGTGGGGGGTGATGTGTGGGAGCCCTGTATGATGTTATGCATGTTAGTTTTATAAGTTCATGATGGGGAAGCGGGTGTGGCTCAATCGATAGAGCTCCCGTTTACCATATGGGAGGCCCCGGGTTCGCTTCCCGGGGCCTCCTTGTGAGGGCAGGCCACGCTGCGCGGTGGGCTGATGCAGCAAGACCTCACAGCAGGAGGCGGGTGTGGCTCAATCGATAGAGGCCCCGTTTACCATGTGGGAGGCCCCGGGTTCGCTTCCCGGGGCCTCCTTGTGAGGGCAGGCCACGCTGCGCGGTGGGCTGATGCAGCAAGACCTCACAGCAGGAGGCGGGTGTGGCTCAATCGATAGAGGCCCCGTTTACCATGTGGGAGGCCCCGGGTTCGCTTCCCGGGGCCTCCTTGTGAGAGCAGGCCAGCCCACGCGGTGTGGTGGGCTGATGCAGCAGGACCTCACAGCAAGGGGGAGATAAGCAGACACGGAAAAAACACACAGCGAATGGACACAGCAAACACAAGCAGCAAGGGGGGGATAAATAAATAAATAAATAAATCTTTAAAAAAATAATAATAATAAGTTCATGATGTTTACTGAACACTTATAGTTTATGTATGTTCATGTATGAATGATATACTTCAATAAATTGTTTAAAAAATATTTTAAAAATATTGAAAGTCATAAGGCAAGTGTCTAAAAAAAGTCAAGGCAATATAGGAGGAGGGTCCCACTCTGATCAAGACGGCAGAGTAAGAAATTTCAGGGCTCTGTCCCCTCCAAAGAAGCTTTGAACAACCAGAAAGAACTGGAAGAAACATCTTTCTCAAAGCTCCAGAAAATAGTTAAAGGATTGCAGTAACATGGCAAGCACCAAATCAAGAAAAGGGCAACTTAAAAGTAGTAGGACCGTGTGGCACCCTGGCTGGCCCCTCCCCCACCTGCACCCCAGCTCAGCACACCACAGTCCAGGTGCGGGTCCCTGTTTCCAGAGTGAGCCTAGTAACCCTGTGCACATACTGGGAACAAGTTTGTCTGGCCCTGTCTCTTTGCTTGTGGCCTGAGGGACTGAACTAAGATATTCATTGCGGGCTTACTATCGCAGAACTTGCCCTGCATGTAGAAGGCAGTTCACAGAACTCTCTTATAGAACACTGAGTGAGAGCAGTCAACTAGTAGCTGCCTGGAGCAAGGGATTCCTGGCTGGAGGACATACAGTGCACTGCTAGGACTAAGGGAAGAAAGGACATTCATATCCATATAAATAAGGAAATTCCTAGGGCCATCTATGATTGCAAGATGTGTGCATAAAGCACCCTGGAGACCCCATATTCTCTGGCCTCAAGCTATTCTCTAAACTCCTTGTATGTATTAGCTCTGAAGGAGAGCACTGTGACAGGTCAATCTTTTTGTTGTTGTTGTTAGCTCCTGGCACTCAAGGAAAGCTCTGTCATAATACAAGCTGGATACAAAAAGAAAGAACAGATGCCTCAGAGTCTAAATTCCAGCAATAACACATTAAAATATCAAAATATCCAGGTTTCAACAAAAGATTACAAAGCATACAAAGAAACAGGAAGTGATGGCCCAAGCAAAGGAGGAAATTAAAATGTTAAAAACCATAAATGAGGAGTCTACTACATGAAGACTTTTAAAAAATGGTCCTAAATATGTTCAAAGAGCTAAAGGAAAACATGGACAAATGACTAAAGGAAACCAGGAAATTGAATGATGAACACAAAGAGAATATCAATAAAGACATGGGAATTATGAAAAGGAACCAAACAGAGTTAAAGACCACAGTAAAAGTAAGGCAGATTTTTTAAAAAGCTATTAACATTGAAAAATATATAATTACTGATATATAAACATCAATGTACAGTCAAAGAGGGAATTAGTCAATTTGAAGGTAAATCTGAGGAAATCACCCAGAAGGTAGCACAGAGATGGAGAGTGAAATAAAATATAAGAGACAAAGAGTCTATAATGAAAAGCTCTAAAGTGTTCCAAAGGAGAGAATAGAGAGAATGGAATACAGTTAATATTTAAATGAGAATTTTCCAGAATTGAAGATCAACACGGATTCTCAAATTGAAAGAACATCTGCATTAGGAGTTGGATTAAATTTTTTTCTCATATGGATATATAACATTGAAACATCAGAACAAACACAAAGAAAAATAATAAAAGCTACCAAAGAGTTAAGACAGAGTATTTTTAAAAGGACAATTAAAATGACAGTTGACTCTTCATCAGTGATAATAGATTCCAGAAAACATAAAATTTTGTCTTAAAATATAGAGGGTAAATAATTGTTCAACTAAATTTCTCTTCCAGCTAAAGTATCATTCAAGGCTGAGGGAAAATAATGACATTTTCAGACATTTAAAGATTTATAGTCAATTAGTTATAGATTCTCAATCAAAGGACCACTAAATGACACAATTCAGCAAGAAAGAAATTAAAACCAAAATAAGGAATGGGATGCAAGGAGCAATGATAAGCAAATAAATCATTGGTAAATAAATCTGAAGGAAAATCTAAATAAGACTATAAACTTAAAGAAAAAAAAAAAAAGATACTCCCTTGTGGAACCAGAATGCTTGAAAATAAAAACATGGAAGATGGAAAAGAGTAATAGTTAAAGCATTCTAAGATCATTGTATATTTCAGGAGGAAAAGAAAGGGTTTAACTTTTTACTTTGTTAAATCTACACTCAAACTTTTAAGGGTGACCAATGAAAGACTAGAGATAAAAGTTAAAATATTTAAACTGTGGAAGAAAGAAAAGGTAATAGAGAAAACTCAAAAAATCCAAATGAAGGCAGGAAGAACAAACCAAATACAACATGACAAATAAAAACAGTAAGATGGAAGACATAAGTCTATATCAGTAACATTGAACTTGCCATTTCAAACATAAAGATGCTCAATGGAAAGACAAAACAAAACAAAAGAAATCCATGCTAACAAGAGGCACACTTAAAGCAAATTGATAGAAAATAGTTTATGGCAGGCAACTACTAATCAAAAGAAAGGTGATGCAGTATTTTAATATCAGATGATATTACCCTAAGCAGACAGATCAGTTAGAAAAAAGGGAAAGATACTTAAGCACATCATGAAAGGGAGAAATGGTCAATGAACATATGGAAAAACACTCAATTTTATAAGCCATCAGCCAAATGCAAATTAAAATCACAATGAGATACTACTATATTCCCAACAAAATAGCTAAATTGAAAAAGATAATATGAACTGTGGGGTAAATGCAACTTCCACACACCACTTTGGCACAACTGCTGTAGAAAATTGCCTAACAGTATGTACTGAAGCTGATTGTACGCAAACCTATATCTCAGAAATTCTCCTAGATACCCAAGAAGAGACACACACACATGCTCATCAAATCACATACACAACAATGTGGACAGTAGTACTATTCATAGGAGCCCCAAATTGTGAAAAACATAAATGTCCATCAACAGCAGAATTGATTTAAAAAGTGGTAAATTCTTTCAATGAAATACTGTATATCAATGATAATAAAGAAGCTAAAACTACACACAACATCATGGATGAAGCTCATAAATATAATGTTGAACAAAAGAAGCCAGGCACAACAGAATAAATATTGTGTGATTCCATTGATATAAAGTTCCAAAACCAGCAAACCCCACTGATGGTGCCATAAGTCGGAGTAGTGGCTGCCTTGGGAGGGGGCAGTGATTGGAAGGGGACAGAAGGAGGGTCCTCTGGTGCAAACAGTGATCTGGGTGCTGGATACACAGGTGCCTTCATTTTGTGAAGGTTCAACCGGCTGTGCACTTAGGATATTTGTGCTTCTCTCTAGATACTATGCCTCAATAAAACGTTTACATGAAAGGTACAGTTCACAGTTGCTTAACATTCAAAAATTATTTGAGAAGATGATTCAAGAGTGTGCAACATAAAAATGTAGGAAAACATATTATAAAGGTGGATGAAGGCATTGTTTACTAAAAATGTTAAGCTATTTTCCAGGGAAAAAAATAGATACTAAGATAACTTGGATTTAAGAAATAGAGGCTATATGTTCTTTTCAATCATTCATGAAACATTTACAAAATTGACCACAAAGCATGTCTCAATAAATTCCATAGAATAAATATGCAGAGAAGGTTCTCTGACTGTGATTACAAGTAATATATACTCATTGTAGAAAATTTGGAAAATTCAGGAAATAAAATTCAAAAAACAAAAACGAAAATTTCCTACACTCTTTCCATCCAGATGTTCCCACTCAATATCTTAGTGCATATTCTTCTTGGTTTTATTTATGTCTATTTTAAACGTGGTTGAAATTATTCTGCATATGTTACCTTCTCCTTCCACTTTAAGATTATTGATGATTGCTATGGATTGACATTACCCAGAAGGAATAAGGGAGTGGGATATCGTCTTCTACTTTAAAATGGAGAGTAAGGATTTCCTACTGGAGAACTAATACTTTAAGCATATAAGCATCTTCTGAACTGTGTTTATTGCCATCCAAAAAACAAAAAAACAAACAAACAAAAAAACCCACAAGTATTGATCATAGTTTATACACAGGGAACTATGATAAGCACATGAAAAGGGAGATCTACTCCTTGTCCTCAAGTGGCTTACTGTCTAGTTAGGATAATATAGTGTCATGTTTTTTGGCCCTACAGCACTCAGCCATCTCTCCCCCTTCATAAGAGCATCTTTTTGCCAAGTTCCAATTGTTATAGCTTGGGTAAGAGATTGTTCTTGCCTCTCCCCCCCACCCCCCCATCCCCAGACCCTACTGCAAAAACCAAAGTGGCCGGATACTCGCATAGTTTAAACTTGCCCTGGATGACCCTCCCTTTTGGAACTTTCATTCTTGAGCAAGTAGCACGAGGACAGAGGCAGAGTTGGTGGTCTTTCAGCCCATGCAGCAGTACCAGATTGGGGAACAGTTTGGTCCTATTCAGAGACCGTTGCTGGGCTTCTCGGAATCCCGTTTTCCAGGGCAATTGGTTTCTGCCCCTTTCTACACCTGGTCCTCCAGCCTCCCATTGGTCCTCTGAGGCCTCCTGTATCCTTCTGAGAAATCATCCTTTATTTAAGCTAGCTTGCAAACAAACATCCTGACTAAACAGTAATATAGGTGGATAGTACAGTGAAATCAGTACTGAGTGACAAGTAAGCTGAACAAACAGTAAGTGTTAAGATAGTGTGGAGAGAAGTAGGGGAAGCCAGAATGAGTCTATGGAAATGAAACTTTGAGTAGGGACATAACAGGCATTAAAGAAGTTTGTGGTAGCCGGGCTAAAGCCACCATGGTGCCCCTAGACTGCTTTGAATCTTCTTTTCAATAACCAGAAACTACACAGGACCGCATGGTATTGGCACAAGGATGTTCGAATAGATCCATGGAACAGAATTGAGAGTCCAGAAACAGAACTGCTTATATACGATTACTTGATTTATTACAAAGGCACCCCTGAAATTCAGTGAGGGAAAGAATGATCCTTGCAATAATTGGTCCTGGATAAACTGGATATGTACATGGGAAAAAAAGAACTTTGATTCTTATGCACAAAAAAATAATTCTAAATGAACTGTGTATCTTAATGTGAAAGGTAAAACAGTAAAGCTTCCAGAAGAAAACAAAGGAGAATATTTTCATGACCTTAGGGGTAAACAAAGATTTCTTAAATAGGGCACAAAAGCTATCAGCCATTCAAAATAATGTTTGAATTAAAATTAAACACCTTCTTTTCACCAAAAGATACAATTAAGAGTGGAAATAGAGGCACACCACAGACTAAGAGAAGATGTTCACAATACATATATCTGAGAAAAGACTGGTGTCCAGGATTTATAGAGTTCCTACAAATCAGTAAAAGAGATAACCCAATTTTTTAAATGAACAAAAGACTTTAACAGGCTCTTCACAAAACAGGATGTCCAAATGGCTGGTAAACATATAAAAGTTACTTAACATCAGCATGCATCAGAAGATGCAGTGTAAATAACAACGAGACACTATTATACACCCACCAGAATGACTAAAATTAAAAGGATCAACAATGCAAAGTGTTGACAAGGATATTGAGCAACTAGTACTGTCATCCTTCACTTGTAGGGTTGTAAATTGGTACACCCATTTTAGAAAACTATTTGGTAATATCTGTTATGACCCAACAATCCTTGGTTGGTGGAGAGTCAAGAGAAACAAGCTTGTCAGCCAAAAGCCATGTACAAGAATGCTCACGGCAGTTAATTCAAATTAGCCAAAAAATTGTAAACAAACCAAATATCCATCAGCAGTAGAATGGATAAATTGTAGAATGCCTGTGCAACAGAAAAACACAGCAATAAAAAAATAACTACTGCTACATAAAACATGAAAAAATCTCACAGACAATGATAAGGGAAAGAAGCTGACAGTAAAGAATACATATGGTACATATGAATTTCAAGAACAGGCAAAACTAACCTATAGTGAGAGAAGTCATTGGAGAGTATACCTCTGGAATAGAGGTTGATATTAACTGGCAACAGGCATTAGGATATATTAGGAAGCTTTTGGGACTTGAGAAATATTTTGTATCTTGATCTGGGAGGTCAGGTATATGCATATCTATATGTGTGTTTATGTGTGTGTGCATAGAAATTTACTGAGTTATACACTTGAAATCTGTGCTTCTTGCTATACGTATGTTATGCATCAATAAAAATAAAAAATAGCTATATTTTGAGATGGAATCTATCTCACCCTAGTTGCTACGTAGAGAGTAAGAGTAGTTCTATTCTGTATCTGGAGAAGTGGGAAGAGAAAAATGAAAAAATTTTCTTGGAAAAATGTGGTGGGCCCAGGAACAACAAACATTTTACTTTTTAACTTCATTCATATAACTTGTCTCTGACAGATTTCCCAACAAGCAGAGCTACAGTTTTGGGGGAGAATTCTTGTAATCTACTTGCTCATGGGTACAGTGTGATAGTGAAGTTCCAGCTCAGTAAGTAAACTTAGTTCCAAAGGAAAATGAGCCTCTGAGTGGAGCAATGTGAAGTCTTCTAAAATTCAAGGTACAGCCCCTCTGACAGCTGGAGCCAAGGCCTTGGGTGGAAAAAGTGACGGGCATTCCAAGGGAATCAGGTGGAATCACCATCTTGCAGTGAAAGGTGCATGAGCTAAATAGGAAAATAAATGGCAAAAAAAAAGATGTGAAGGTATTGAATTCTGTGCAGAAAAGGCAGAAAGCTTTTTTTAGTTGGATAATCGGAACGTTCTCTGAGATAAGCATGTCAATGAGGTTGTCAGCCTATAATAATGGAATATGTACTAGCGTGGGCAAAGAACCCAAGAGAAGTAAAATGAGGATCCAATCTACGGCCAAGACAGGGTTCTGCCCTGGCTACCTTTGGCTGAAATCCTCAAAATATCTTGGTGTGGTAGGATTGAGAGTCGTCATCATCATCATCGTCATCATCATCATCATCATCATGATCCTACTCACTAACTGTACTAAATGTTTTACATACATTGCTTATTTAATCTGCAATAGTCCTGTGCATTTGAAGTAGTACTATTTTTGTCCCTACTTTACATATGAGGAAACTGAGGTTCGTCAAGGTCAACACAGCTAGTTAGCACCAAGCAACCTCCTGGTTAGACCTGCCTGATCTGTTGCACCCCACTTGCAGCACATGCAGTGGTCGGTCCTGCCCAGTGGAGAAGCTGACCCTGCGGCTGCTGCCAGGACAGGCTGCGGGAAGGTTACCAGGGTCTGAGGGTGAGGGCATGATCATGTCTGAAGGGGAAGGGGAAGGATTTGTGTTGGAAAATCCATGTCAATGGTGAAATCCAGGATGGGAGTCCAGGAGGTCAGAGCTGAAGGAAGGAGTAGGGTAGAAGGTGAGGTGTGAGGATGGAGAAAGGTGAGAGGACCATGAACACAGCTGAGGCACTGAGCACTCAGCCCAGGCACTGCTATCCCCTGGATGCAGAAGCTCAGCTGGGGTCCCAGTAGAAAGCTGGGGTGACAATGCCTGTACAATTTTTAAAGATGTGCTTTATACATTTATTCCGGAGTTAGCCATGGAGTCAGTTGTGTATAATTCAGACCAAAGTGTGAATCATTTTCTTGTCTCTGTGAAGTCCCAAGTTTAAAGAACCCTTTTCAGATATTGCTAAGACATAACTAGACGGACTCAAACTACCTTGGGGTCCTCCAGTTAGGGAGAGGCCACACCGCTTACCCTCGAAAGCAGAGACTGGAAAGGCATTTGCTCTAACTAATATAGCATAATGATTCCCTCTCTAAAATGAAGCAAAGCCATGTGCTTGAGGCTTTATCAGTTCAGTGCCCATCAAATACATAGAATATATTTTCATATTTCTTAAAATAAAATACAATTACTTTTCAATGATGTTAGAAATTGAATGTTCAAGATAAATTTTCTTAATCTAGGAAATATTCAACATGAATTTAAACTCCCCTGTACACAGGGAAAAACTGGGTCACTGATCCAGGTCAACAGCCCATAGAGACATTGCCATGCATAGGCCCAGACTAACTGGGACTCAACAAGGACAAATCTCTTTTTATTATTATTATTATTTATTTTAAAAAATATGGAATGCTTCACGAATTTGCTTGTCATCCTTGCGCAGGGGCCATGCTAATCTTCTCTGTGTCGTTCCAATTTTAGCATATGTGCTGCTGAAGCAAGCACAAATCTCTTATTCTTGAAAATCTGTCCCTGTTACATCTGCTAAACTACCTATCGAAATTTGCAGATACAAATATTTACTATCCTGTCTTTATTATTATCCAAGGCAACCAAGAGTAAAAAGGAAACTATGTTTTATGTCAGGGTACATTTGGGGGGAGGTAGCTAAACAGGATCAGAGCAAATGCTATCACTTTTAGTTCGTCTTTTAATGCCAATCTTTAGGGATATAAAGCTTCCGTTCCTCAGAGATGATTTACATCCCATTCTTTTTTTTTAAAACAATTTATTGAAGTATAGCACTCACACATGAACATACATAAACTATAAGTGTTCATTAAACATCATGAACTTACAAAACAAACATGCATAACATCATGCAGGGCTCCTACACATTACCCCCCCACAAACACCCTCCATTGCTGTGAGACATTTGTTAGCAAATCATGAAAGAGCATCATCACAGTATTACTACTAACTATAGTCCGTATCTTCCTCCCTTATACATTTTTTTAAGGATTTATTTATTCAATTATTTACTTTTACCCATTTTAGCCCCCCCCCCCCC
>JAQZBX010029334.1:0-27349 GCA_029593785.1 Cabassous unicinctus | reverse complement strand
ATTAATATAAGCAATTAAATTATATTACAGAAAAAATCTTTAGGCAATATGAAGTGAAACTATAAAATATACCCTTGAAGAATTCACTATAATGAAAATTATAAATCTTTAGTGACAAATATACATGAAAATCTGATTGAATAGAATAATATTTTATGTACATGAATGGGAAGAGTTTATATTGTGAAAATGACAGTTCTACCTGAATTAATTTGTAAATGCAATATAAAAATTAAACTGGAAAAAAGAAGATTTACAGTTCTAGCTAAGAATGTGTTAAGAAAAAACATTAATGGATAATTTAACCTGCTAGATATCAGAATAGCCTATAAAACTATAATAAATACATCAACATGGAATTGGCTTCAATATATACTACAACATGGATGAACCCTAGAAACAAGCTAAGTTGAAGAAGTCAGAAACAAAAGGCCATATGCTATCTGATTCCATTTATATAAAATTTCCAGAAGAGGCAAACCCATATAGACAGATAGATTAAGCAGAATGTGGAATGACTGCTAATGGGCATAAGTTTTTTGGGGGAAATGAAAATGCCCTGGAATTAGATAGTGGTGATGGTTGTACACTGTAAATATATTAAAACACACTAAGCTGTACACTTTCAAAGTGTGAATTTTTAAAAATATATTTTTATTACAGAAGTTGTGAACCCACAAAATGATCATGCGCATGTGTGGAATTCCTATACAACAACCCTTCACCAACATACCACACCGTTGTGAAACATTTATTACAGATTATGAGATAGTACCACTAAGTATAGTCCGTAGCGTACATTTGGCATGTTTTTTTCATATCCTCCTATTATTAACACAGTACACCTTTGGCATTGATTCAGGAATATTACAGTATTGCTGTTAACTGTAGTCATAGGTTACATTAATTATACTTTTTCCCATGCTTCTCCACATTCCCACCACCCTGCAATAGTGACGTACATCTGCTCTAGCTCACAGAAGGACATTCTTGCATTTGTACTATTAACCACAATTCTCATCCATCGCTGGGTTTGCTATATTTTTCAGTTCCTAGAATATTGTCTAGCTTTCTTTCACTTGACATTTACATCCCTAGACCACCCCTTTCATCCACAATCCCTTTATAAACCAGCTGCTATTGACATAATGTGTTACCATCAATTCTATCCATTTCCACACTTTTACAGTCAAGTTAATTAAAAATTCTACATACATTTAACATCAGTACACCTTCACAGCCCTCGTCTAATTTCCTAATAACCTATACTCTAGGTTTTAACTCCATGAGTTTATTCTTTGTATTTAGTTCATATTAGTGAGACCACGCGATATTTGTCCTTTTGTATCTGGCTGATTTCACTTAGCATAATGTCTTCAAGTTTCATCCATGTTTTCATATGTCCCAATTTCATTTCTTCTTACTGCAGCATAGTATTCCATCGTATGTATATACCACATTTTGTTTATCCATTCATTGGTTGATGCACACTTGGGTTGTTTCCATCTTTTGGCAATTGTGAACAATGTCACTATGAACATTGGTTGCAAATGTCTGTTCATGTCACAGTTTTCAGTTCTTCTGGATATATTCTTAGTAGAGGAATTGCAGGAACTTATGGCAGATCTATATTTAGCTTCCTGAGGAACTGCCAAACTGTCTTCCAGAGAGGCTGCAAAATTTTGCAATCCCACCAACAGTGAAAGGGTGTTCTTATTTCTCCACAACCTCTCCAGCACTTATTGTTTTGTTTTTTTTAGTAATGGCCATTCTATGCAGTGTGATATAATATCTCATTTCCATTTTGATTTGCATTTCCCTAATAGCTAGTAATATTGAGCATCAGTGTAAGGTGTAAGAATGCACCACCTACCACCAAGTTTTGAAGATGTTTTCCTACATTTTCTTCTGGGAGCTTTATGTTTCTAGCTTTTATATCTAGGTCTTTTATACATTTGAGTTAATTTTTGTATAAGGTTTGAGATAAGGGTCCTCTTTTTTCTTTTGGATATGGATATCCAGTTCTCCCAGCACCACTTGTTGAATAGAATGCTCTTACCCAGCTGGGTGCGTTTGGCAGGCTTGCCAAAAATCACTTGACCATAGATGTAATGGTCTGGTTCTGAACCATCAATTCTTTTCCGTTGGTCTATGTGTCTGTCTTTATGCCAGCACCATGCTGTTTTTACCACTGTAGCTAGGTACTATGAGAGTACCTGGAAGAAGTGAAAGTCCTCCAACTTCTCTTTTCCTTTTTAAGATATTTCTGGCTATTCGGGCCCCTTACCCTACCAAATAAAGTTGATAATTGTGTTTTCCATTTGGGTGAAAAATGGTGGTGTAATTTTAATTGGGATTGCACTCAATTTGTGTATCATTTTGGGTAGATTTGACATCTTAATAATATTTAGTTTTCCAGTCAATGAGCATGGAATATTCCTCCAATTATTTAGGTCTTTTTTTATTTTTTTGAACAATTCATTGCAGTTCTCTGAATACATTTGCTTTACATCCTCGGTTAAGTTTATTCCTAAATATTTTATTCTTTTTGTCTCCACTGTAAAAGGAATTTTTTCCTGACTTCCTCTGCAGATTGCGCTTTACTAGTGTATAGAAACACCACTGATTTTGTGTATTGATCTTGTGTCCTGTCACTGTACTGAAATCATTTATTAGCTCTGGTAACTTTGTTGTAGATATTTTGGGATTTTCTAGGGACAGGATCATATCACCTGCAAAGCGCAAGTTTTATTTCTTCCTTTCTGATTTGGATGCCTTTTATTTCTTTTTCTTGCCTGATTGTTCTAGCTAGAACTTCTAGCCCTATATTGAACAACAGTGGTGACATTGGACATTCTTGTCTAGTCCCTGATCTCAGCAGGAAAGCTTTCAGTCTTTCACCATTGAGTCCAATGTTAGCTGTGGATTTTTCATATATGGTCTTTACCATGTTGAGAAAGTTTCCTTCAATTCCTATATTTTGTAGTGTTTTTATCAAGAAAAGATGCTACATCTTGTCAAATGCCTTTACTGTGCCAATCATATGATCATGTCGTTTTTCTTCTTTGAATTATTAATGTGGTATATTACGCTGATTGATTTTCTTGTGTTGAACCACCCTTGCATGCCTGGTATAAAACCCATTGGGTCATGATGAATAATCCTTTTAATGTGTTGTTAGATTCGATTAGCAAGTATTTTGTTGAGGATTTTTGATTCTTATTCATTAGGGAAATTGGTCTGTATTTTTCTTTTTTCATAATATCTTTATCTGGCTTTGGTATTAGGTTGATATTGGCTTCATAGAATGAGTTTGGTAATGTTTCTTCTTGTTCAATTTCTTGGAAGTGCTTGAGTAAGACTGGTATTAAATCTTCTTTGAATGCTTGGTAGAACTCACCTGTGAAACCATCTGGTCCTGGGCTTTTCATTTTGGGGGGTTGTTTGATGACTGTTTCAATCTCTACTTGTGATTGGTTTGTTGAGGTCTTCTATTTCTCCTAATGACAGTGTAGGTTGTTCCTATGTTCTTAGGAATGTTTCTCCTTCATCTAAAATGTTTAATTTTTTGGCATAAAGTTGTTCATAGTATCTTCTTCTGATTTTTTTATTTCTGTGGGGTCAGGAGTGATGTCCTCATTTTCATTTTTTATTTTAATTATTTGCATCTTCTCTCCTTTTTTCTTTGTCAGTCTAGCAAGGTTTTGTCAATTTTGTTAATCTTAAAACCAACTTTTGCTTTTGTTAATTTTTTCTTTTTTTCTCAATTTCATTTCTTTCTGATCAGATCTTTGTTATTTCATCCCTTCTACTTATTTGGGGAATAGTTTGCTGTTCTCTTTCTCGTTCCTTCAGTTGTGCAGTTAAGTCATTGATTTTAGCTCTTTCTTCTTTTTTTTTATGTAAGCATTAGGGTTATAAATTTCCATCTCAGCACTGACTTGGCTTCATTCTATGGGTTAGTATATGCTGTGTTCTCATTTTTATTCGTCTTGAGATATTTACTGATTTCTCTTGCAATTTCTTCTTTGACCCACTGATTATTTAATAGTGTGTTGTTTTAATCTCCATATATTTTTGAATTTTCCTTTTATCTGCCTTTTGTTGATTTCCAACTTTATTCCATTATGATCAGAGAAAGTGCTTTGTACAATTTCAAACTTGTTGAATTTATTGAGATCTGCTTTGTGACCCAGCACATGGTTTATACTGGAGAAAGAACCATGAGCACTTGAGAAGAATGTATATCCTGCTGTTTTGCAGTGCAATGTTCTGTATATGTCTATTAGGTTTAGTCCATTTGTCATATTATTCAGTCTTTCTATTTCTTTATTGTTCCTCTACCCAGATTATTTATCCAGTGCTTTTAGGCCAAAAATGGAGAATGTTTGTAGCTAGTGCTGAGTGTGATGTATTGAAGTCTCCAACTATTATTGTAGAGATATCTATTTCTCCCTTCAGTTTTGCCAGTGTTTGCCTCATGTATCTTGTGGCATCCTGGTTAGATGCATATAAGTTTATGGCTGTTAATTCTTCCTGGTGAATTGCCACTTTTATTAATATATAATGTCCTTCTCTGTCTCTAATAACAGTTTTGCTTTTAAAGTCTATTCCACCCAGTATAAGCATAGCTATTCCAGCTTTTTTTTGGTTACTGCATGTGTGGAAGATCTTTTTCCAGCCTTTTACTTTCCATCTATTGGTATTTTTGGGTCTAAGATGAGTGTCTTGTAGAGAGCATACGGATGGTGCACATGTTCTTATCCATTCCACCAGTCTGTGTCTTTTGATTGGGAATTTAATCCAGAACATCTATGATTGGTTGTCTCAACTATTTTATGTCATCTGGAGGCTTTTTATCTTGTTCATTTAACTGGGCCATATCTTCCTGTGTCTTGGTATGGATTGCAATTTTTTGTTGTTATCTTGGTATCTGGCTTACTAGATGTATTAATTCTAGGCACAATTTCACTCTTTAGTTTAGTGCTTTCTAGCCCTTTCTCCCTTGCTGGTTAGTTGTTACTGTAAGATGTAGTTGTTACTGTAAGTTGTGGAGGGTAAAGCTGCCCACATTGCCCCAGGGACCAATGAAGCTTCTCCCACCTATCTCCTCTGCCAGGGGTAGGGAGAGAGCCATAGTTGTGTGTAATAATCCAAGTGCAGGCCAAGATTGTCTGTAGTTGCCCAGAGAGACTGATGAAGGTTCAGCTCCTTCCTCCCCTGCCTGGGAAGGGGATAGAGCTGCAGGTGTGGCCAACAATCTATGCCATGTGGTTCCAAAATGACTGAAGTTGCCCAGGTAGACTGAGTAGAACTGGCCCCCCTCCTCCCCTGCTAGGGGAGGATGGGCCCTCCGGAGTGCTAAACAATCTATTTTGTGTGGGCCAAATGCACCTGCACTTGCCCTGGGAGGCTAAAGAAGCACTGTCCCTTCTACCCTATAGGGGTGGGAATGGAACCACAAGTGCCCAATAGTTTAGTCTGTGTAGGCCAAAAGTGGTTGCCATTGCCCAGAGAAGCTGAGGAAACACCAACCCCTCCAATCCCTTTGGGGAGCAGGGATGGATTCACAGGTGTCCAACAGTTCAGCCCCTGTAGGCTGAAAGGGCCTGCTGTTGCCTGGAGAGGCTGAGGAAACACAGCTCCTCTCCTATCCTATTGGGGTACAAGGATGGAGCCCCAGGTGTCTGATTATTCAGTCTGGGCTGGCCAAAAACACCCGAAATTACCCGGAGAGACTGGTGCATGTCCCACCAGCTTCCTCCCTGCTAGAAGTGGGGCAGGAGCCTAGACTAGGACTGCAGTCTGATCTGAGTGGAAAGAAGCCGGTCCCTACCATCCCTGTGATTTTCAATCACCCTTGCCTCCCCTCATGCCAGGGATGGAATTAAAATGGCAGCTACCAACCTCGTTCTGACTTGGACAGGTTCAAGCTTTAGCTGTTCTTAGGATTATACTTTAGCCAGCTGAATTTACTAATCAGTAGCTGAAGTCAGTGGCCAAACATCTCTTCCCCCTTTTTTGGGAAATGGGGCTTCCAACTCCAGCCTTGGAATAGCTCCTGAAATGGCTTGCACCACCAGTGGAAGATGAGATGGGCAGTCTCCTCTTTCCATTCTTTCAAGGATGTTGCAGGATGCTTCTCTGGTTTCCTGCCCCCCCCCCAAAAACAGGTGCTTTAGATAGCTCTGGGTGATTACTAACTGCCCTGTAGGATAAGCTGACTCTTGGAGCTCTTTCCTCAGCCACCATCTTGCCCCTACTTTAAAAGGCTGAATTTTATCCTATGTGAATTGTATCACAGAAGCCTGTTATGTAAAAAAACATGGAATTGTACAGAAATGTGAAATTGGATTATTGAATCTTTATCTAATTATGTATATAAATATTATAACATATATTACATATTTATCTAATAGCAATCATATGCATGTATATGTACACATAAATACATATATATATAAATATTGGCTAAATATTTGCATTTTCAATCAATGGTGGCAAGTTTTACGTAGTCAATAAATCATGTTGTGCTAATTGGCTATATCTTGGGGGAAAGATAACTGCTTGACTACTTCTCATCATTCACACATGTAATTTATATTAGAGTAAAAGGAAATCTTTTAAAACAATCTTTAACTCATTAGAAAAAAATAAAAAAATAAATATGCTTTTATAGTAGGGGTATATAAGGCCTTCTTATGCAACTTACAAATAAATAAGGATTAAAATAAAATAAGTTAACTGCCTCACAGCCTGCACAGACTGGACTGTGGGCACCTGTGTTGCCACCACAGCTCTCAAAAGGCTAGGAGGAGAGCTGTATTTCCTCAGCCTCTCTGAGCAACTACAGGTACTTTCAGCCCACACCATCTGATATAATTGGGCACCTGTAGTTCCATCTACACCCCCTAAAGGGCAGAAAGGAGAGTATTCCCAAAGGCTCTCAGGGCAAGTGCAGGCACTTTCAGCCCTCATGGATCAGATTGTTGGGCACACTGGAGGGTCCACTCCTACCCCTGGCAGGGGAAGGGAGGGGTGGTGCTACATCAGTCTACCTGAGCAAATGTGGATAGTTTTGACCCACACATCTTAGTTTGCTACCCACACCTGCAGCTCCATCCCCCAAAGCAGGGGAGGAAGGGGTGTGAAGCTTCATCAGTCCCGAATCTCTGCAAATTTGCAACACCTACTCTCTGGTTCATTGGACTTACCCGAGTCAACTAGCAAAAGGATGATGATGGACAATGCCCATCTCAAAAAAACAGAGAGCATCAAAACTGCAAGCAAGAACGTTCTATCCATCTGCCCCATGAGATCTAAGCTCCCTCTCAATCAGAAACAGTAGGCATCACCATCCCAAAATCTTCAAGACAGGAATGCAACTATTAACTAAAGTAGGCTTATTATTATTATAGCAATGGAAAAACTTGTATCATTGATATAAAGGCAGTGACCACCAGAGGTTCTGAGGGGAGAGAGAGGGAAGACTAGGTATAAAAAGGAGGCATTTGGGGGACACTGGAATTGTCCTGCATGACATTGCAATGACAAATATAGGCCATTATACATATTGTCAAAACCTATAAAATTGTGTGGGGCAGAGTGTAAACTATAATGTAAACTATAGTCTATGGTTAGTAGCAATGCTTCAATAGGTGTTCAGCAATTGTAATAAATATACCACATCAACAAAAGATGTTGATAAAGTGAGAAAGTGTGACAGAGTGAGAGGGTGGAGCATATGTGAAACCCTACATTCTTTATGTGACATTAAAAAAAAAAGAAGACACTGGGTGAGCACAAAGAAGATTTTGAAAGCACAGATAGAGTAATAGCAGACCTTATGGAAATGAAAGTCACAACAAATGCAATTAAAAATACAATGGAGAGGCAGTGGATGTGGCTCAAGTGGTTGAGCACCTCCTTCCACATGGGAGGTCCCAGTTTTGGCTCCTGGTGCCTCCTGAAAAAAAACAAAAACAAACAACAAGCAAAACAAATGAAAACACCAACTCAGGGAAGTTGATGTGGCTCAGTGGTTGAGCACTGCTTTCCACATACAAGGTCCTGGGTTCATTCCCTGGTACCTCAAAAACAAAACAAAACAAACAAAAAACAATTGAGGCATATCACAGCAGATATGTGGAGGCAGAAGAAAGGATCTGTGAGTTTAAAGATATGGCCTCTGAAAGCAAACATACAAAAGAACAGATGAAGAAAATAATGGAAAAAATTGAACACACACTCAGGGAACTAAATGACGGCAAGAGATGTGCAAACATACATGTCGTGGGGTCCCAGAAGGATAAGAGAAGGGAAAGGGGGCAGAAGGATTATTTGAAGAAATAATGGTTGAAAATTTCCCAAACCTATTGAAGAACATAGATATCTGTGTACAAGAAGCATAATGTACTCCCATCTGAATAATTCTGAATAGACCTACTCTGAGATGCTTACAAATCAGAATGTTAAATGCCAAAGACAAAAAGAGAATTCTGAGAGCAGCAAAAGAAAGGCAATGCATCACATACAAGGGATACCCAACAAAATGAAGTGCTGACTTCTTATCAGAGACCATGGAGGCAAGAAGGTAGGGGTATGATATATTTAAGGCACTGCAAGAGAAAATGTGCCAGCCAAGAATCTTATATCTGGCAAGATTGTCTTCAAAAATGATGGCAAGTTTAGAATATTCATGGATAAACAGAAACTGAGAGAGTTTGTAACCAAGAGATCAGCTTTGCAGGATATACTAAAGGGATGGTGACAGCATGAAAGGCATAGAAGGAGAGAGAGGCTTCAAATAGTCTAGAAAAGAAGATTATATCAGTAAAAGTAACTAAAAGTGTAAAAAGAGTGGTGAAAATAAAATATGACAGATAAAACCCAAAGGTTACAAAGGGTGAAGTAAGAACTGCCTTTATAGTAATAACATTGAATGTTAATGAATTAAATTCCTCAATCAAAAGACAGAGACTGGCAGATAAGAAAATATGAGCCATCTATATGCTGTCTACAAAAGACTCACCTTAGATCCAAGGCTATCAATATATTGAAAGAGAAAGGCTGGAAAAAGATATTCCACGTTTGTAGATCAAAAATAGCTGGAGTAGCTATACTTATTTCAGATGAAATAGACTTTAAAAGCAAAGCTGTTATTAGAAACAAGGAATGACATTACATATTAATAAAATGGGCAATTTCACAAGGAACACATATAAGGACCAGTCATAAATACATATACACCTAACCAGGTTTACCCAAATTAAGTGAGGCAAACATTCACAAAACTGAAGGGAGAAATAGATGTTTCTGCAATAATAGTTGGTGACTCCAATACACCACTCTCAGCATTGGATAGGTAATCAGAGAAGAGGATCAATAAGAAACATAGAGCTTGAATAACAAGATAAATGGACTAAACCTACTAGATATATACAGAACATTACACCCCAAACAGCAGGATATATATTCTTTCTCAAGAGATCATGAATCTTTCTACAGGCTACATCATATGTTGGGTCACAAAGCAGACCTCAGTAAAGTCAAAATGATCAAAATTATACAAAGCACTTTCTCTGAGCATCATGGAATAAAGTTGGAAATCAACAACGGGGGGAAGAGGGAAAATTCACGATATATGGAGATTAAACAACACACTTTTAAATAATCAGTGGGTCAAAGAAGAAATTGCAAGAGAAATCAATAAATATCTCAAGGTAAATGAAAACAATAACACAACGTTTCAGAAATTATGGGATGCAGCGAAGGCATTGATAAGAGGGAAAGTTGTAACTCTCAATGCTTATATTATAAAAGAAAGAGCTAAAATCAAAGACCTAACTACTCAGCGGGAAGAAATAGAAAAAGAAGAGTCATCAAACAGCTGCCCAAAATGAAAAGCCCAGGACCAGATGATTTCACAGGTGAGTTCTACCAAGCATTTAAAGAAGATTTAACACCAATCTTTCTCAAGCATATCCAAAAATTGAACAAGAAGGAACACTACTAAACTCATTCTATGAAGCTAATATCACCCTAATAACGAAGCCAGATAAAGATATTATGAAAAAAGAAAATTACAGATCCAGTTCCCAAATGAATAAGGATGCAAAAATCCTCAACAAAATACTTGCTAATCAAATCCAACAAACCTAAAAAATTATTCATCATGATTAAGTGGGTTTTATACCAGGCATGTAAGGGTGGTTCAATGCAAGAAAATTAATCAGTGTAATATACCACTTTAATAATTCAAAGAAGAAAAATCACATGATCCTATTGAATGACACAGTAAAGGCATTCACCAAAATTTATCATCTTTTCTTGATAAAAATACTACAAAAGATGGGAATTGAAGGAAACCTTCTCAACATGATAAAGGCCGTGTATGAAAAGCCCACAGCTAATATTGTACTCGATGGTGAAAGACTGAAAGCTTACCCATTCAGATTGGAAACAAGACAAGAATGCCAACTGTCACCACTCTTGTTCAATGTAGTGCTAGATGTTCTCACTAGAGCAGAGAGGCAAGAAAAAAATATAAAAAGTATCCAAATTGGAAAGGAAGAAATAAAACTTTCGCTATTCGCAGGTGTTATGATCCTATACCCAGAAATCCCAAAAAATCTACAACACAGCTGCTCAAGCTAATAAACGATTTCATCAGAGTGGTAGGATACACGATTAATATGCAATAATTAGTAGTGTTTCTATATGCTAGTAATGCACAATCTGAGGAGGATGTCAGGGAAAAAAAGTTCCATTTGCAATAGCAACTAAAATAATCAAATATTTAGGAAAAAAATGTAACCAAGGATATAAAACACTTGTATTCAGAAAACTACAATACATTGCTAAAATAAATTTTAAAAGACCTAAATAAATGGAAGAACATTTTGTGCTCAAGGATTGGAAGACTAAATATCATTAAGATGTCAATTATACCCAATTTGATATACAGATTCAATGCAATCCCAATAAAAATTCCACCAGCATTTTTTAAACAAATTAAAAACACAATTATCAAATTTATTTGGAAGGTTAAGGGGTCCCGATTAGCCAGAAACATCAAAAAAAGGAAAAGCAAAGTTGGAGGACTCTCGCTTCTGGACTTTAAATAATATTACCTAGCTACAGTGGTAAAAACATCATGGTATTTGCATAAAGATAGACACATAGACCAATGGAACCAAATTTATGGTTCAGAACCAGACTGTCACATCAATGGTCAAGTCATTTTTGACAAGCCTGTCAAACCCAGCTGGGGCTGAACAGTCTATTCAACAAATGGTGCTGGGAGAACTGGATGGATATCCATAGCTAAAAGAAAGAAAGAGGACCCCTGTCTCACACCTTTTGCAAAAATTAACTGAAAATGGATCAAAGACCTAAATATAAAAGCAAGAAACATAAAGCTCGTAGAAGAAAATGTAGGAAAACATCTTCAAGACCTGGTGGTTGGTAGTGCATTCTTAAACCTTACACCAAAAGCAGGTGAAAGAAAACATGGCTAAATGGGACCTCCTCACACTTAAACATTTTTGTGATTTATCAAGCAGGAGAAAAGGCAGCCCACTCAATGGGAGAAAATATTTGAAAACCACATATCCAATAAGGGTTTGATTTCCATTCCACGTAAAGAGATCATGCAACTCAACAATAAAAGATCAAGCAATACGATTTAAAAATAGACCAACAATAAATAGACATTTCTCCAAAAAGGAAATATAACTGGCCAAAAGGCACATGAAAAAATGTTCCATATCACTAGCTATTTTGGAAATGCAAATCAAAACAACAATGAGATATCATCTCAAACCTCATAGAATGGCCATTAATTTAAAAAGAAAGAAAACAATAAGTGCTGGAAAGAATTCACTGTTGGTGGGAATGTAGAATGGTGAGGCCTCTATGGAAGACAGTTTGGCAGCTCCTCAGGAAGCTAAATATAGAACTGCCATATGATCCAATAATTCCTTTACTAGGAATGTATCCAGAAGAACTGAAAACTGTGACATGAACAGACATTTGCACACCAATGTTCATAGTAGCAATATTCTTAATTGCCAAAAGATGGAAACAACCTATGTGTCCATCAACCAATGAATAGATAAACAAATGTAGTATATACATATGATGGAATACTATGTTACTGTAAGAAGAAATAAAATTGGTACACATATGATAATATGGATGAGCCTTGAAGACATTATGTTAAGTGTAACAAGCCAGTCACAAAAGGACAATTATTACACGGTTTCACTAATATGAGCTAAATAACAAGAAGAAACACATGGAGCATAGCTTATTAAGATATAAGAGGAGGGCTGAGAAGGTGTACTGTTGCTTAATGTATGTAGAAATTTTCATTAAATTGACTGTAAAAGTGTGGAAATGGTTAGATTTGATGGTAACTCATTATAGTGAGTAGAACTAATGCAACTGGTTTAAAAATGGAATTTTGGATGAATAGGTAATCTAGGGATGTAAATGTCAGTTGAAAGAAAGATAGGCAATAATCTAAGCACTGATTAACAGTGAATCCAGAGGTGGGTGACAATTGTGGCTAATAGAAATTAGAAATAAGAAATTCCTTCTATGAACTAGAGCAAATGTGCATCATTATTGCAAGATGGTAGGAATGTGGAGAAGCATGTGAAAAATACAACGAATGTAACTATGGACTATAGTTAACAGCAATACTGTAATATTTTTGCATCAATGCCAATGATGTACTTTGTTAATAACAGGGGGGTGTGAAAAAAACATGCCAAATGTACGCTATAGACCACATTTAGTGGTAATAGTCAGGTGATATTATCTCATAATTTGTAAGAAATGTTCCACAACAACATAATGTGTTGGTGGAGGAATGTTGTATGGGAATTCCACACAGGTGCATGATTGTTTTGTAAGTTTTTAATCTAATACATTAGAGAGTACATTTTTTACTTTATTTATTTAAAAATACATATTTTAAAATATATTTAAAAAGAAGATATTTGCCTCAAAATTTAAAACTCTGTAAAAATCTTTAATAATTAAAAAACATACACTATATAATTATTCCCAATCCATAAAATAAATCATATAGAAGTAAAAATTTAAATAAAACTAGCCTAAAAAAATCTACCAAATTCATTTAAAAATACTAAGAGCATGGTGAAAAATGTGAAACCCATTATACAGGCTACATGAAGGAAAAGTAAAGTGAGAAATAATTATGAAAACTGCTTAACACAAAAAGGAATTAAGGAAATGCAAATTAAGTCGAGAAATTTGTCTTTTTCTCCATTAGATTGGCAAAAAAGTAATGTCAATATCCAGTGTGGGTGACTTTGTGGGAAATTGATACCCTCACATACTGTAGGGGATTGTGTTTTGTATTTTGATAGAATGTTATAATGACTATATAATATGAAATAATATTTTACGTTATGCTTTTATGAAATGTGATATATACATATACACACATATACAGAAACACACACACATACCCATAAATACTGGGATGTATGGGCACTCTAATTCAAAGAGAAATATTTACATATATGCACAGAGAAGCATGTGGAAAAAATATGTAATTAGTATTATTTGTGGTACTAAAGGATTTGGAAACAATATGTAGTACATTGTAATTTCCAAAATGACCACAAGAATATTTCTCATTCCATGTGATTTTCCAGAAACTTACTTCTCCCCCATCAAAAGGTAGAATCTCTGTCCCTTTCCTTTAAACCTGTGATGGGTTTGTGACTTCACTGAATAACAAAGTCCTGCGGACATGAAGCTATTTGACTTACAAAAGATGTAACAACTTTTAGCTGGCCTGCTTTCTTGGGACATTTGCCTTTGGAACCGAGTCAGCCTATTGTAAGGAGGCCCAGTGTACATGGAGAGACCTCTATGGAAAGGAGCCCATATCCCAGAGAATAGTCATTATAAACTTTCCAAGGAAGTTGAGTAGGCCATCTTGGAGTAAGATTATACAGCTGTTAGTCAAGGCAGCCCAGCTGATGCCAGATGGGGCATAGAAGACGCTTTCCATCAAGTCCTGGCCAGACTGCAACTTCATCAACAAACTATTGTTGATGTTGTTTGAAGTCACTTTGTTTTGGAATAATTTATTATATAAATATAGCTAATAGGAATATAATATAAACTTCCATTAAGTGGAAAAATAATATTATATTATGTATGTAATATTGTCCTGCCTCTTAAAAGAATTAGTTATTTATATAGATACATAAACATACAGTTAAATAAACATATAAATGTGTGTGTGCATGTGTGTGTATGTAAATATAGACATATCTCCAAGACACTGTTAAGTCATAAATGCCAACTGTACAATAATACTTTCAATATTGTATTCACGTTTAAAAAAAACTATTTCTAAATTGCATACACATATACAAATAGAGAAAAGTGTTTACCACTCAGAAACAGGGCATGGAGAGCATTTCGTTTATATGATTTTATTAAAAATTTTAAAGTAAAATAGAACTGATGTGTTGTTTTTGTAATAAAAATGAATTTAGAACAATGAAAAAAACACGCAGACATAATGTGTCAAGGCCAACATAAATGTAGTTGCAGTGTGGATGAAGATGGAGGAAATTGTAAACATCTCTAACCATGTTTTAGGGTGGGTCCTGGGAATTCTGACTAATGCCTCCTTAACTTTAAGTCAAAGCATGATGAAAATGCTTGCAATTCCACCTGGAGCTGTGTTTTTGTTGTTATTTAGAACAATGTGTACTTTAAGTCTTAGTGCAGTGTCTGATCAGATTTTTGGATTTCCTTCATTGGTGAAATAAATGGAAACAAGTCCCCTCTTGCCATAGGAGAAACTTAGACTTTCAAGGATGATGTTTGTCACAACTGTCAGAACTTGCTTGTAAAAGGACTTGTTTCATGTATTATTTCTGCCAATATTGGCAGTGCTTCACCCTTTGCTTAGCTTTAAATACACATCAACAAATTCCTAGTCACCTAAATTCTGAGGAATATTTACCAACAAAAGAAAACCCTCTCTCTTTTATAGTCAAGAGACTAAATTTTATTCACTGTCACTAATCTTATTGATTATTTCCCCCCCATTCTCTTTGGTAACCTAAAATATAACAATATTAACACTAATACAACATTAAATAGTAAAATAGCCATACCAGATAGCTAATCTTTAACTAGATCTTAAGTAATTTGCTCAAATACACAAAAGCATAGAGTGATGATCAGGGTTTAAACTCAAGTCTCTCTGACCCCCAAATGCAGCAATCCCCTTAAACAATATCCTATCTCCTTTGCTGTACTTGGCAGCCTTTCAGGAAAATGTGTCAACAACTCCTCTGCACCCACAAAGAGTCCTGGTCTCTCCTCTTCTCTCTATAACCATATCATTTTCTCACCTTCTAATGTCAACCGTGGGCACCCAGGACATGAGGCTCCAAAAAGCCTCTCTCAATTCTGCCCCTGCTTAATACTGTTGCCACTGATGTATCACATGGTAACAATATTATCTGAGTTTCCTTTTGGGCCATTTAGGTTTAGATCTGTACATTATGAATGCATGAGTTTCAAGACTTGATAGAGCAAAGTACGTCCAGTTGGCACAAAATTCTGGACGTGTGCTTGACAAGTAAGATTACAATTCATTCAGGTATGCTATCTAGCATTTTCTTTTTTGACTCTCAAAAATCCAAGAAATTATTCTCTCAGAAGTGCTAACTATTATAATATTCATTCCCAATGACTTCAATCGTTATTTATAACTTTTAGAAATATATTCTTCATTGGGGTTTTTTCCCCATACTTCTCATTTCTCTGTGGTTAAATTAAAAATCCATTGCAAATGCTACGTTTTTAACTAGGCAGCTTGTTTACAAAGCATTAATGTTTCTTTAGAAAATGATATATTAGGTTGATTTCATTTTTAAAAATCCAATAATATTTTAAAGAAAAGAAGTTTCTGTGTAACAAACTCATTCTATACCTTTGCTAGCATTTAAAGAATTTAGCTTTCCAACTTTCCCC
Source organism: Cabassous unicinctus (assembly GCA_029593785.1). Lineage (NCBI taxonomy): Eukaryota > Metazoa > Chordata > Mammalia > Cingulata > Chlamyphoridae > Cabassous > Cabassous unicinctus. The sequence goes on along the minus strand of JAQZBX010029334.1, from coordinate 11,308 downwards.
AGAAATATATGACTTTATGGGTGCTTTCATGACTGTAGTTTTTTTTTAAAAGCCTGTTGCATAATTACTTGACTCAAGAGATGCTCCTCTGTATCCACCTTTAATACTTTAGTTGTTGCATAGCAACTAGCTCAGTTTGTTCTTAGTTTTAGGAGACGACATATGCAGAAGGAAAGGATGAAGTCATGGAATGATCTTAAATAAAATTCTTCAGGTTTTCGATGTAAGAAGCAATAGTAAAACAGCATGAATCTTTGACCCTCTTCCCCCATCTATTGTGCATCTTTGTGGAGCCATATTGGAACTAAATGTACATAATATTCTAGACAAGGGTTCTGGATGTTATTCTAATCATGCCTTTTATTCTGCTTTATTTTTTCTTGTAATATATTTTACATTTCCTTAGGTTCTTAATAAAGACTTGACACTTTATTTGAAAAATAGTCTTTTGATTTCTGTCCTACCATTCAAAGAAAGGAATGAATGATGAGGAACACGTGCTGGCTGTCTTGGAAACCTTGTGAGGCATAAATGTCACTAGACAGTTTTCTGAAATTGAAAACAGTATGGAAACAGAACTGTTCTTTACAGGCCTCTTTTTGGCATTGTAAATAAACACTTCTCAAGGAGATGTACCTCTGACCTGACAGCAGGAGAAACTCCACCAACCCACTTCCCGTTGAAACTGGTGAAAATTATCTTTTAAAACCCACCCATTTAAAGCTTCTGGAAATGATACTAAGGGCAAAAAGCAAGTGAAAAAAATCTATTCAAAAAAACTATAAAAATTCAGCAATTGGTAGTTAAACCAATACTGTACCCACTCTCCTCCTTGAACTCAGTATAGGAGAGACTCCACTCCAGATTGTTGCAGCTAAGAACACAGGGATCCCTCTTCCCCTAGATCCTTGTTTTAGGGCTTTTTTCCAGGAAGATCAGGGCATTTCTGATCTTGTCCCTGGTTAGCTGTTATTGAAGCTAAGTTCAATGTGAGTGAGGTTGAGAGGTGAGGGCCTACCCAAACCCCACTCATGGAATGAAGGCTGTATTTTGGGTGCTGATAATACAAGGGTCCCAATAATCTTTAATCCATCTTGTCAGGTGGTGTTCTCACTCCAAGTGAGGCAATTTCAGAGGACCTCAGTCTGCTGCCCCCTACCTCCACTGTGGAGTGCTCACCTTCTAGAGTAGGGGAGTCTCAGAAGGGAGTTTGCCATTGTCCCCAGCCAAGATCCAGAGCCCTGGCTCAACAATTTTGCCTGGGGGGAGAAGTGGGCCATGAAACAGACAGCTCTTAATGTCTTCTTAAAGTATCTGACTTTATGTGCAAGAAAGCATAGAGAAAGTCAAACCTAAGTATGCTTTCAGCAATAGAGAAGGTGGTGTCAAAAGCCAATTGACAAGAAATTCATGGGTTTAATGAAGATACAGCCTGAACTGTAGGCCCAAAAGTATTCAGGGGAGAAGTTTGGAATAAAATAGCTGAGAGGTGATTTCCTGGGGTCAGAACATATATTAAACAGTGACCTCAAGTACCATTCATTCAAAGAAGTCCCAGTTTTATTGGATTAGTTTGTGGAGCAATTTTGCCAAGTACATGGTTAAAAATGATAGTGCAATCAGTCAGCAATTATTGGAATTTAACAGCTGGGTGTGGTCAGGGAAAGAGAAAAAGAGATTTACCACTGTTACCTTGGATAACTATGGGCATACCCAAAGCTGTTCCTTCTGAGGAGAAAAATCAGCTGTTCCAGTCGGGGCGAGGTGGGAAGACTCCACTAAAATAATCCAGCCAGGCACCAAAAAATAAATCCAAAGTTACTCTAATACATTATCTAAAATGTCCAGTTTCCCTTACTCCATAAAAAAGCAGGCAACAGAAACTGCCTGTAAGAGTGACCAAAAGTCAGACTGAATAGAAAAATACCTCAAAATAACCATTATAAATATGTTTGCAGAACTAAAAGAACACATGAATAAAGAAGTAAATGAATGTATGATAACGATGTCACATCAGAGACTAGCACTAAAGAGATAGAAATTATTTTTAAAGTACCAAATGGAATTTTTGGAGCTGAAAAGTATAATAACTGAAAATTTAGAATATCTGTACAGGGGCTCAATGGTAGCTTTGAACTGGCAGAAGAAAAAAATAGTGAAACTTGATAGACCAAAAAAGATTATGCAAGCTGAATAATAGATAGAATAAAAAATAAAGAAAAATGAAAAAAAAAAAAACCTCAGAGAAATATGGAACACCATCAAATGCACCAACATATTCATAATAGGAGTACCAGGAGAGGGCAAAAGAATGGACCAGAAAACATTTTCAAAGAAATAATAGCAGAAAACTTACCAAATTTATTGAAAAACAATAGCTTACACATCCAGGTAGCTCAATGAATTCCAAGTAGGCAAAGCAATCTACAAGCAGACAAATAACAGTAAAATACTAAAAGCCAATGACAAGGGGAAAATCTTGAAAGCAGCAAAAGACAAATAACTCACCAGTTCCCAAGGATTAAGAGATTACTTCTCAACAGAAATAATTGAGGGCATTAGGTAGTGGAAAAACACATTCAAGTACTCAAAGGGAAAAAACCCAACTAGTCAACCAATAAGCCTATATCCATCAAAGCTGTCTTTCAAAAATGAAGGCAAAATAGAGACTTTCCTAGGTAAACAAAAACAGAGACTTTGTTGTTAGAAGAACTGCTTTACAAGAAATACTCAATGAAGTTTTTCATGTTGCAATCAAGTGACCCCAGATGGTAATTTGAAACCACAGAAAAAAACAAAGAGCACCAGTAAAACTAATTTTGTAATTCTAAAGACAGTATGATTCCATATTTTTCTTCTTTCTTCTCTTAACTGAATTTTAAAAATAATATATAATCATGTATATAATGTTGGGCTTATACATAAATTAAATATATGTGTAATATATTTGCCAGTAATAGCACAAGGAGGTGGGTGGATACACAGCAGTATTATGCTAAGGAAATTGTTATGGAGGGTAAAACAATGATTATAACAACTATTCTTGCGTTTGTAACATTATTAGATGAAATATATTTAACAGCAATACCATGGCAAAGAGCAAAAGGGAATAGACCTATATAGGATAACATTTCTATGTGATCACTGGAATTAAGCTGGTATAAATCTAAAACTGATTCTGATGAGTTAATATAAACATAGTAAATCTTACAGCAACCATTAAAAAAACTAAAAAATTATAGTGAAAATATAATTAAAGAAATTAAAATGGTATACTGGAAATTCTCACGTAATATAAAAGAAGGCAGTAAAGAAGAATAGAGGAACAAAGATGACATGAGATATAGAAAACAAAAAATAAGATGACAGACATAAATCTAACTACACCACTAAAAACATTAAATGTGAATGGAATAAACAATCAAATAAAGAAGCAGTGATTGCAATACTAGATAAAAACAGCAACAAAAATATAATCCAAATATAAGCAGTCTACAGGAGACACACTTTAGTTTGAAAAACACTCAATATTCTGGCTTTTTAGACAAAAAACTTTACAAGAAGGAACAGGTCTTAGTTACATGCATTAGCCAGATGACTAATACAATGCCTTTCAGGGAGAAATGCTTAATAAAATTTTATAAAAATTTCAGTGAATGAATAAATGGCTGCAGAGAGGAGGTGCTGAGAATGGGTAAGCATGGATAAAAAAGGATTAATGTAATTCAACAAGAAACAAGAGGAGGCATTTCTATACTTCACAAATTTTATATGAATAATTCTAAACCTTAGCTATACTTGAATGGTTTGCCTGGTTTCTAGAAGACCCAAAGCTCAAATGTTAAAGTCAGATTTGATGATCTCCACAGGCCTTCCTAATTCTAAAACTAATTTATACCAAGATCTGTATCAGTTTAATAGATGAGATTCTCTGAAGATTCATCAGGGTAAGCACGATTTAAAAAATCAAAGGATAATGATAATGACAAATAGGCTTGAATCAATTTCAGGAATAAGATTAGATTAATTTAGAGCTAATTTTATTAGGAATATATCAGGTTGTTCTGATTTTATTTATAGGTAGAAATACACACACGCATACACACATATACACGCCTATCTGAAACATGCCTGAGAAGATAGTTCTACATCCTGAAGCTATATTCTTTATTTCAACAATATAAATTAGTAATATATAAGTAGATAAACATTGTATATATCTCTTTATTTTTGTTTGGACTGTTCACCCAACGAGTATGCATACATTTATTGAGATTCTATGCATCATGCATTGTGCTGGGCAATTTAACAACATAAAGAAAATAATCTAGACAATGATTGAATAACATGATGTGAGAAAAAAAATCTCGTTGATCCTGATATAGCAATCTCTACAGTGACTAGCTATGATAAAACATGTTATTAGCAGAACCACAACTAGAATCAAAGATTTGACTATTCTATAGTTCTCTCTTCTTTCTGCTCAACTACTAGACTGTATGTGTACTGTATATAATGTGTGTATTTTAAGACAGCTAGAGTTCTTATATATATATATATATATACATATAGAGAAAGTTATTATATGCATATATCATTAAGTGATGTAACCATAATATATACAATTAGCTGCTTAATAATTTAAACAGCACATTTTATTTATTTTTAAAGTACTTTCACATACTTCCTAATATTACAAGGTTATTGTGAAGAGCAAAGGTATTTGGAGATCATTGAGATTTGTAATTTGCCTTTTTAATTGTTATTAAATTGTAGACCCAACTTTATGAAATACCATTCTCATACCTCTTCACTATATCTTGATTAATTTTTCTTTTCTCAGGAAAAAAAATTGACTGACAACTTCTGCTTCAGAGAATTTTCTAAAAAATTATGGTGAATGTCTATACTTTCATAAAGGTAAAGAAATGTGCTTGTTCCTAAAAAATGTTCAGCAATAATATTTGTATGTAAAATAAAACACTACAGGACATTTATAAATTCCAATATTCATATTCAGTGATATGATAGAACCAATATTGGATTAGTTTGTATATGTGGATTGTTTACTCTAAAAATAAGCATATAAATAGTCTCTGTCAGTTCAAAAACAAACCTAAACTACATCAAGCAAATGTGAGCATTTAGAAAATGCAAATGGTTGCATGAAGTTATAGTCTAAAGCATATTGAATTCAGTAAAGTAGGGGACTTAAATTTTTACATGTTCTTTAAAAATGCATTTTAAAATTTATATTTATAAATTGCTGATAAGAGTATGCAATAAAAGCAGATAAACAATGCTCTGTAATCCAGAGGGGGTTGTAGATATAAATCTATGTTGCCCTTCCCTGGATCTTTTACTATTACAACTATCAATGGTGAGATGAATACAGAGAAGATATGTTTATAAAATGGCAGGTACTGCAAACTGGAAAAGTGAGCTAATACAGTAAGTGTGATAATCAAGAATTAAAACTGTTTTCATGTGCTTTAATTTTAAACTAAAACAACTAAGATATATTTATCAGATTTAAATATCAATTGAAGAAACTATTTTAAAAATATAGAATGAATGAGATTTGACTGGAAGTCATCATAATCTAAACATTTGATTTTATTAAAAATATTAGAAGGGTCAAAGATGTGATATGGCTGCTACAAATGCTAATGGATTCTTACACTATAATAAGTAAAGTACCCAGAGTGTCAGAAATCATAATTCTATAGTGTTATGTCATATACTGACCAAATGTAGAGGTCTCTGTTTATTTCTGAAGGTTATATATATTTTTCAAAATAAATATATGTCCAATATAAATGCTATGTACATATTCTTAGAAAGACAAATCCAAGACGACAGGGAAGTAATTTCTAATTACGCCACTAAAATATTTGTCCTGTTAAAATTATATGTACTTCCCTCTTTTCTGAACACACTTTTCTATACTTGAGACCATTTCATACCCAATTTTATCTTATTTTTCCCCGTAATATTATAATTATATTCCATATAAGTAAAAACTCCTCAAAACATGATTTAATGGCTATATAATATTCCATGATATTGAAGTCTCACATTTTACTAAATAATGTATTGTTGAAACCTAATTTCTGTTGTGTTGTATTATAATACATGGCTTTGCAATGGATATCTTTTTGTAGAAATTTCACTCTTCATTTTGAATTGTTTCTTTAGAGTAAATTACCAAAGTAGAATTACATGCAAAAAGGTCTTAAATTCTTTTATCTTTTGAAAATATTTCTACAAAATTGATGCTAATAAAAGTGGTTAAATTAATATACTATCTCTACTATCACCAATGCTGTGGGAGAGAACAAGTCTCACACTGAAACCTTGCCATCATAGAGTATATTTTTTAATCAATTTTATTGATGCATAATAATAAAGCATACAAATCATCCAAGGTGTATAATCAATGGTATTTGATATAATAATTATATTTGTGCATTCATCACTTCAATATTTATTAGAGAATTTTCATTATTTCAATAATAATAATAATAAACAAAAAAAACAAACGAGAAAATTCCTCACCTCTCAATCCCTCTATGCTTCCTCCACTGTATGTAGCTGCTGTTTCTGGCTATTCTATCCAAAATGTATATTCAATGGCTTTTCGTATAATCACAATGTTGTACATTCATCAACTTAAAAATTCTAGAACATTTTCATTACTCCAAAAATAAAGACACCAAACTCCTTAGCATTACTTCCCCCTACTTACATAATAACTAATCTCCTTTCATCTTTATGAATTGATTTATATTTACATTTTATAGAAATGGAATCACACAATATGTAGTACTCTGTATCTGGTCTCCTTCACTTAGTATAATTTTTTTTTGTCTGATACTAACATTGCATAGTATTAATTTACATTTATCAGCTTCAAGGAAAAATTGACTTATATATGCAATTCTACCCATATTCATATTTTGCATGATATATTTATATTTCACATAATATATTTAGTTCATAATAGGGCAATCATACAATATTTTTCCTTTTGTGTCTGGCTTGCTTCACTCAACATCTGAGGAGGAAATCAGAAAAAAATTCATTTTATATTAGTGACTAAAACAATCAAATATTTAGGAATAAACTTGACCAAGGACATAAAGGCCCTGTATTCAGAAAACTACAAAACATATATAAAAGAAACCAAAGAAGACTTAGATAAATGGAAGGACATTCTGTGTGCATGGATTGGAAGACTAAATATCTTTAACATGTCAATTCTACCAAAACTGATTTACTGTTTCAACACAATCCCAATAAAAATCCCAACAGCCTTTTTTGCAGAAATTGAAAAGCCAGTAATCATATTTATTTGGAAGGGTAAGGGACCCCAAATAACCAAAAATACCTTAAAAAAGAAGAATGAAGTTGGAGGACTCTCACTTCCTGACTTTAAAGCATATTACTCAGCTACAGTGGTAAAAAGAGGATGGTACTGGCAAAAGGACACACAGATTGACAAATGGAACTGAATTGAGAACTCAGAAATTGACCCTCACATCTAAGTTCAAGTGATTTTTGACAAGGCTGGTAAGCCTACCCACCTGGGCCAAAACAGTCTATTCAACAAATGGTGCTGGAAGAATTGGATAGCCATATCCAAAAGAAAGAAAGAAGACCCCTGTCTCACACCTTTTGCAAAAATTAACTCAAAATGTATCAAGGATTTAAATATAAAAACAACAACCATAAAACTCCTAGAAGAAAATGTAGGAAAGCATTTCAAGATCTTGAGGTAGGCGGTAGTTTCTTAAACCTTAAGCCCAAAGGATAAGCAACAAAAGAAAAAATAGATATATGGGATCTCTTCAAAATTCAATACTTTTGTACCTCAAAGGACTTTGTCAAAAGGGTAAAAAGGTAGCTGACTCAATGGGAGAAAATATTTGACAATCACATATCTGATAAGGGTTTCATATCAATGATATATAAGGAGATCATACAATTCGACAATAAAAAGACAAAGTATCCAATTAAAAATGAACAAAAGATCTGAAAAGACAAATGTCCAAAGAAGAAGTACAAATGGTGAAGAAACACATGAAAAAATATTCAACATCACTAGCGATTAGGCAAATGCAAAACAAAACTACAATGAGATATCATTTCACACCTATTAGATTGGCCACTACTAAAAAGTCAGAAAACTAATGTTGGAGAGGATGTGGAGAGAGAGAAACGCTTATTCACTGTTGTTGGGAATGTAGAATGGTACAGTCACTGTGGAGGACTGTTTGGCAGTTCCTAAGGAAGTTGCATATAGACTTGCCCTGGGACCCAGCAACACCATTGCAAGGTATATATCCAGAAGAACTGAGAGCAGAGACATAAATAAACATCTGCACACCTACGTTCATAGCAGCATTATTCACAATAGCCAAACGTTAGAAACAACCCAGGTGTCTATCAACTGATGAATGGATAAACAAATTGTGGAATATACACACGATGGAATATTATGCAGCAGTAAGAAGAAATAAAGTCGTGAAACATATGATAACATGGATGAACCTGGAAGACAGAGTATGTTTAATAAGAAAAAAAAGAGAATGATAGCATAAAGAGTTCATTATTGTTGTTGTTTTAAGTAGCATTTACTTTATTATTTGGAAAGTTGCTTTTCCCAGAAATATTTATTATACATTCATAATATGATTTTTTATGATTATTACTTACTGTGCTTTATACCATTTGTGCACTCAGCACTTTTCTCTTTGATTTGATAAAATCTTTAATATGAAGGTTATAAATCTGAATTACCATATGTCTTGCAAATAACTGCCCAGTTGATTGTTAAAATTATAATATTTAATATAGAGAATTTTTATTGTATGTATTCATATATTCAAATATTTTTATTCCTAATTTCTTCTATTCCTTTAAGTTTAGAATACCCTCTTTCACCCCAAAATTTGCTAAAATTTGCTTTATTTATTTTCTAGTATATTAAATTTTTGAAATTTGATATTTAATATTTCCATTTTTGAGATTTCTAATTTTTCCAAAATATTTGGTATGTGATTGTGTGATGACTTGGAGTTATGTACCCCAGAAAAACATGTTCTTAAACTTAATAAATTCATGTGGGTATGAACCCATTTTAACTAGGACCTTTTAATGAGGTTATGTTAATTAAGATGTGGCTCAACTGAATCAGGATAGGTTTTAATCTTATTACTGCCAAGGGAAAAAAAAAAGCAAGGCATAATTACTTCTTTTGTTATTGTTTTGTTTTGTTTTGTTTTTTTGTGGGTCAAAGGTTGAATCAGCTTTAGGCTATGTCTCTCCATAGTTACTTCTTGGCTGAGTGGCTAACATGTGGCTTAAGGCAATGGCTGCAAACCTTTTGATCTATGTAAAATGTTTTACATTGAGATCCAAAACATGCCCTACCCTACACACAGATATCTGAAACAAGTTTTTGAAAACAATGCTTATCTTTCTATATGCATGCACTCTACTATTCCTATTCTATTTTATCTATTTCTTGAAAACCAAAATATAATTGCATCCCACCAAACTGATTTCAAGATATACGAGTGGATTACAAAGTATAGTTTGAAAAACATGGAAGTATTGAGTTAGGGAGACAAGGTACTATGATTTGAGATGTTTGTGCATGAGAGCACATTTGTAGTAGCATCTAAATGAAATTGTTCCGTCATTCTGTGTTCACTGCTGAATTGATTTAAGAAATCCGTGCATCAGATAAAATGAGAAAGGAAAAATAATAATTACCAACCTATTGCTTTGCCCTTAATGGTAACAGTTTGCTGACTAAGTGGTAGAATGCTACCCGGCCTGCTGTCTGCAATTTTAACAGCTTACAAGAAATTAGTTTTGTTTTTTTTTTCAAATCATAAGTGATACAAGCCCTATTTTAAATTTTATGAAATTATAGCCTTTGGGTTATTGGCTAGCTATCTAAACACATATTTCTGTGATATTAAAGGTTATTTTATTTTTCACTTTGTCTGATATTCTGTAGAAAATAAATTTCTTTGTCTTTCTCATGCACCTGGAAAAGAAGTAAGGTTTGCTTTCAAAAAGTACTTCATGTGCTGGAAATAAATAATTCCATTTCATGGAGATATATATTTTCAATGCTTTTTCTACTTTCAGATTTACTTCCATGTCAGGAAAGGAACCTGAAACACACAATAGGAAAAAGGAGAGAAAAGGAGTATGTCTCCCATGCTACCCACTCCTGTACACCTTCAACATCAGGACAGGAACCCACTAATCATCAGGCTAAGGAGACGTTTCTGACTTGGAATCTCCTAGGTTTAAAACATTAGAATCAGTGATGTTTGTTAATTCTCTTTAATTAACATATTCACACATATATTTGGATATATATTTGGTTATAACTCTTTGGATATTTAGGATGTTTATATATACATTTTATGGTAATGAATCACAAGGCATATAAAGGTGAGAAGACCTAGATCACTTAAGCAAAAGTATTTTACTCCCAGCTGCCTAGAACAAAAGATCACATTAAAAATCCATAGCGTGAATGGATGGTGGTGATGGAAGCACAATACCGAGAATGTAATTAGCAACACCGAATTATACAGTTGAATGTAGCTAAAGAGGAAGTTCTAGATTGTATACATGCTGCTGGAATACAAATTTAAGAAATAAAAATCCATAGCTTGATTGCCTACTATGTGTCAGAGGGAAGCAAGATTAAGGTTTCCCTTTAACTTCGTGTATCCCCACCAGCACAGCACTTGTTTCCGTGGCTGAGAACCAAAACACTGCAACAAAGCCCCCACCCAGCCACCCATCCCATCTAGTTGAGCTGAGTCCAAAGCTCACATCTTGAAAATCTAAACCAGAGGCCTGCTGTCAACAGGCCAACAGTGAGCAGGAGCTGGTGAGAGATACCCACCACACGGGCTGCAGAAGCTTTCAGGTTGGATTGCCCCTAAGTGCGACTCTTACAAAGCTGCCTTCAAAAAGGAAAAGACAAAGATGTGAACCATGCTCTGCCCCACCAAAAAAATCATTTATCTCATTTCCCAATTCCAAAACCTGCCTTAGACACCCCATCCTACATCCCCTTTTTTCCTTACTTTTCAAAATCTCTTCAGTTGACACCCACGTGAATAGGGCTTATATTTAATAGTTTTAGAAACAAAACAAAAACAGAAAAGAGGAAGTAAGCAAGCTGGGATGAGGACGTGCAGAAGAATTAAGGTGAACTTAATTTCACATTTTCAAGTTTGGAAAGAATTTTCAGTTTTAAAAGGTAATTATC
>JAQZBX010029333.1:11544-27454 GCA_029593785.1 Cabassous unicinctus | reverse complement strand
GTGAATTCATGTCAAAAAATAAAATAAAAATTTGTATATATAAATATATTGTGCATATTTGTATTTGTGTACATATATATATGAGAGAGAAAGAGAAAAGATGTGAATGATGCCAGAAAGGCCAAATTTTCTACCTCTTTATTAATCTGCTTTTTATGTTCAATACTTGCCGATCCTCAACATTTTCCCTAAACCCCAGGCTGATACCTTAAATGTGAACAGATAGTCAGTTAAATCCACCAGTTAAGAAGCTTATCTGTTTGTCCAACCTTGAGTAAAGTACATGTGTAACAAATGAAAACTGCATAAACCTAGCCCTGGAGGAGCTTAAAATCTTCAAAGAACAAACATGTTTCTCAGGGAATTTTGGAGTGGTGGATTTATATGCAATTTTCCTAGGAACAGGGAAGTACTTTGCTTTTTTGCAAAGAAATTTAAAAATGGATTAGATAAATGGATTATTAGATATAACAGTAAAAAGCACAAGCAGCAAAAGAAACAACAGATTACTTCAACTACATCCAAATTAAAAATTTTTGTGCAGCAAAGCCCATTATCAAGAAAGTAAAAGAAAACCTTTGGAATAGTAGAAAGTAGTTGCAAAAAAAAAAAAAGTATTTATCTAGAAGTAGCATCATATAATGGATTCTTCTAATACCTTAGAATGTTACAGCAGTATTCATACTACACCTATACACAGCTGTTTCAAATGTATTCTACAGGAAAAAGTACTGGCACAAAAAGCTGAACTCATTGTCAAGCCGTATTGGATACTCATATCATTCTAAGAAATTTAATTGCTAATAAATATAATTCTTAGAACATGGGAGACCTGAGTAAACCTAACAGATTAGCAGTTCTCTGAATTTGGAATGTTTGATTCAAAAATCTCAGTGTTTTATAATAAAGGACCAACCATTCTGTAATCACTTTTGCTTCTTCCTCCCTCCTCTTGCTGCCTGAACCACACTCCTCAAATTCTCTTCTCACTCACTTTGTAAGTACTGCCCACACTTCATGGAATTGAGTTTGCAGGAGGAATAAAGCATGATCAATAACCAACATCAGCTTCAAAAGGGAAACAAAAAGCATGGCAATACATCCTGATCCTTGGGGCTGCAGGAGTAAGAGCCTTCCCTATTCTTCTAGAAAATTATTTGCTGTTAGTGAGGGAATCTGTTTTACACATCAAAGGGGATTGGAAAGAGTGAGCCTAAACTTGAAACAGATTATGGTGCATTACCACTCATGCACCATGATAACATATAATTCAAAATTTTAAAAATACTAAATTACAAAGAAAATGAAAGTAAATAAAATCAAATTCTAACATTCTCATAATGACAACTACAATGATTTTATAAATTGAAATACCAAATTATTTTTCCAAAATAATTTTTGATGTCCCTGTTTGCTAGTACCCTAAACACACTCCTGTTCTACCTACTGGGTAATCCAAACTGGCTTTCATGATGCCCTCTGCAACACCAAAAGAAACAACACAAGGACTCAAAAGCCAGCATTTGTCCAAGTCTATAACAAAATAAAATTTAAGTCTTGCCTTTGTTTTCCCCATATATGAAGAATTTTTGGCAATGTTTTCTGAAATGTAGTTTAAATATATAATCAAATAACAATGTTCTAAGTATTGATCAATATTATAAATTAAGTTCTTTATTGCTTAATCTTAGATGAATAAAGACATTCATCTAACAGGTAGTAATAACACGTCCCCAGGGTGTCTGTTAACCAACGAGGTTTATTGAATATTTTCAAACATTTTTAAACTTCAATTTCTATAGTCAGACACTGAGGTATTACCCACAATTTTAAGAATGTTTGGTACTTTTCTGACAACTAAGTTGAAAGGCCAACTGACTGAATTCTACTGACAAGACTCAGCAAAGCGAATGCTATTAATAAAACTCTTTATAAATGGTAAATGGATTATAAACTAAAAATGCTGAACCCTTAGCTAATGCTCAAATTGATAATATATTGGTATATAATGTATCTCCTCCAGACAAAGACTTTTACAAGTTAGTATTTACTAAAATGAAGGCATCATTGTACCAATAAATACTTGATAATTAAATTATACCTTTTCCATAAAATGAGTTATTCAACAACAGAAAACAGTAAAAACCATTACAAAAATTTGTCATATTCCATTTTATTCCTCATTTATAACCCTGGTTTCATATTATGTAATCTTTTGTTTCATTGATGTTTCTACAATGCCTAGAGCTAAGCCAGATAAAATTAAATATATCTGGAGCTTCAAGATTAATTTTATTTTAACTTGTTGTGTTAGCCTCTTAGTTCTTTTGACTTTGTACAGGAGAATTGAAAATACATATTGGCAATCAGTGTCATTCACTTGGTTTCATGTAATACTACTCTCACGTTGCTACCAAAAAAGATATTGAGATTAATTATATTCTGCCTTTCACAAAAGCCATAAAATGGGGATATAATCGACTTTACTACTTACATACACTTTAGATTTCCAACCACGTGAAAGTCATCACATTCTGCTTGCAACCTTCAGTTGGTGAGACAGTACATGAGATGAGATGTCTGTCTACTACACTAGAGATAATTCAACCAAGTAGAGTAATAAACTGACTTCTGGCAGGAAAAAGAGCACAAAATGAAAACACAAAGAATTAGGAAAAAAAAAACAAAACTTGTTTCTTGAAACGGCTAAAGACTAAATATTCTGAAGAATTGCCACACAAAAGAATTGATTAAATTCCTTATACCATAAAGCATAATAAAAAGCATTTACTCTAAATGAGGATCATATTATAACTATATATTCCTAAGAAAAAATTAATGCCTATACCTAGAAAGGATCCAATAATACATATATCTTGAATTCTTTTCCCCTTAAACTTTCTGTTTGTCTCTTTCTTTAAGATAGTTCAACTCCGAGGATTCAGTCACCAAGGATATAGACCTTTATGGTCATTCCCTAAAGTCCCATAGTCCTGCCCTCACCTGAGCATTCCTCATGAATTGAACTCAACATAAGATCAGGTAGAGAAGTAGATGTGGCTCAGCGATTGAGCTTCCACCAACCACATGGGAGGTCCTAGGTTCGGTGCCTGGTGCCTCCTAAAGAAGACGAGCAAGACAGCAAGTTGACATGACGGGCAGGCACGGCAAGCTAACGCAACATGAAACATGAGGAAAACATAATGAAGGACACAACAAAGCAGGGAGCAGAGGTGGCTCAGACGATTAGGCACCTCCCTCCCACATCGGAAGTCCCAGGTTCAGTTCCCGGCGCCTCCTGAAAAGACAACCAGCACTCAACAAACAGACACAGCAAATATAAACAACGAGGGGGTGGGGAGAAATAAATAAATTAAATTAATCTTTTTTTTTAAAAAAAAAAAAAGATCAGGTATGAGTTAGCCCTTAAATAGTTCATGAGCAAAATTATGAATGCAGACATGAAATGAGAAATCACAGTTGACAGAAATTCAAAAGAAAATGAAATCTATATCTAAAAGAGTATCCAAAGTGAACAATAACTCTACCTGTAAAAAGGGTCTTTCCCTCAAGTCTTTGCACTCATATGTATTAGCTCCACACATACCATTTGTTCTCTTCCAGCTTCAGAAGTTACCATGGAGGTGATTTTTACCTAAGATGTACACTAAGGTTGTTTTTCCCCCCTTTGGGGGCTTGATGCATGCAACAGAAACTGACTGTGGTTGATTTAAGCAGAAAAGGATTTACTGACATTAAGCTGGGCATGAAGAACCGAGATTAGAAGATAAGTAGGAACAACTGAGGCATCAGTCAGGATGACAGTCAGTACCACACCACAAAGGCAGCCCACAGAAGGCATGGCTGGAGCAGTCAGCACTTCATGGCATGGAGAATCTCATCATTAGCATCCTCAGTACTGGGCACTTGAAACTACTGCTGAAGAGTGAGCTAGCCCCTGCTAACCTCCAAAACCAATTCTTCACTGTCCCTGCTTCTTTGTGTCACAACCTCTGGGTGCAAAGATGTGGATGGTTACATCTCATTGACCCACACCCTGAATGCACAGGTGGCTGGGAAAGCAAGAATCTCATAAGCTCAATTCCTATAATGGAAGGCAAGCTTTACCTCTCATTGAGACTCAAAAGGATGGGGATTTCTTCAAACATAGAAAGTGGGTTCAAACACCAAGCATTTAGAATAATGATAATGGAGCACTACACGGTTTTACACATGATTACTCAAAAGTCTGTACTAGGATTTATCACTTGCTCTTACCAGAAGATTCAAGAGATGTCTCAGAGCTGGTATAATTTTGTTTTCTACTTCTTAACTTCCTTAACAATAGAAAGTTAAATGCTTCATAATATTTGGGAAGAACTGCATTAGAAAGTACATAGCCCAATAATGAGGAAATTATTTTAATTCTAGAAAAAAAAATTTATCTGGTTATTTGAAAAAGAAAATCATATCATTTACATAGTGGTTAAGAACATGGGCTTTGGAATCTTCCTGGTTCAAGTACTTAATCATGTGTGGCTTTGGGCAAGTTAATTACACTCCCTCAGTTTCCTAATCTGTAGAATGTGAATACTGTGTTGAAGGATGTTGTAAGGATTTCATTAGATACTATAAGAGTTTAAAACAGTAAATGGGGCAAAGAAAGAGCTCAATAAATGTTATATTTCATTACATGATTTGTATTCAGTGCTGTAACATGAACCCCATTTTAAACAATCCCACTACAATTTCCATGATTTATCTTGATTCAGTTTCATTTCATTAAAGGGCAACCTTTAACTATATGGAAAGGTCAATCATTTGATACTTTTGCTTTAGCAAAAGAAAAGAGAACTGTGGATCTACTTTATATTTTCAAAAAGATCAGTAGAATAAGACCATTCCACTTATTATAAAAGAAATGGTTTTATAACATATAGCTTTACAGAATTTTTCAGAAACAAGTGTATAGGTAAAATCCAAGGATGTTCTCTTAAAAAATATATAGAGTGGAGAAAATATTTTATAATATTTAGCTGAACCTGCTTTAAATATATTTTTTTACCCTCTAAATAACTAATTTACATGGTGCAGAAATACACAGACACCAATCTCAATAGGAAATAACTTACATGACTTCTTGTACTGTGTATTGACTTGCCTCCTCCTAAGCTGTAAGAGAGCTCACTTGTGCTCAATAAAAATTTGTGCAAATGAAAAGTAACAATATAAGGACTGAAAGCCAGAAAATGCCCAATATTATAAAGAATATCTTTCAGGAGAGAGAATCTCCATGAATTTTTTGTTCAACATATACCTAGAGATTCTTTTCAGGGAACAGAATGAAAGCCTGGGACATTGTCACTATTTGGTATATTCAGTATATGTGTACTGAATTCCTTATCTGTACAAGCTACTAGGGGCTAGGTAAAGATCAATCAGTCATGATCTTGCCTTTCAGAAGCTTACAGACTAATGGACACTAATCAAATATACTAGATAGTTACATTAGATATCTGTAATACAAGTTAAAAAGTGATTATTGCCCCAGGAGATGTTTAAATAAAATATAGGAGGTCAGAGAAAGAGGGAGTTATGCTTTCTAAATGCTTTCCTTCTTAGAAACAAATTTGATGAGCTACATCGCCCATTAGGAAAGCACCTTCAATTCATAGCATCATTATTGTCTGTCTCATTTTTCCAAGTGAAACTTGTTTAGAGTTTAGAAAACTAAATTAATATGTCTACCATGACTGCAGTGAAAGAAACCAGGCTTCATACATTAGTCCTTAAAATTTTATTATGTTATTTTTTTTATTGTAGTGAGTAGTGAGCTCATAAAATATTACAGTCCCCACCCTCAAAATGTATATACTATATATAGACACATATTTTCCAGGTAAGGAAATAGGTCTATTGTCTGAGAAACAAGGTCACAAGACTAAATATTCAAATGTTTTCAACAAAATGTTATCATATCTTAAGTCTTTCATTCAGGAATCAAAGAATAAGATTTAGAAAAGAAAAGGCACCTTCTATGCTACAACTATTCTGTTAGGAAAAGTTCTGTTACCTCAAGGATCAATATGTATGACATCTAAAGAAATACAGAAGTTCAGAGCTTTAATTCCATATGAAAAAAAATGTATCCTTGTTTTTAGAAGGAAATATTAAGACAGATCAGCTTTAAGAAAAACAGAAGATGGGGTTTTCTTCTAAAACTATTTCTGGAATTCTCTTATTTCATCAACTATTGCATTTTAAAGACAGGTGTGTGTCTCTTAATGCATTTGACTCTTAATAGGTCTCCATTTAACCTTTCCCACTGCTTGCACACAGCTGACAAGTCAGAGCCTATAGTAAGAGCAGCAGGTAAAGTGGTCGCATCCTGGCTTCTCACCAGCTACATAAATAAGGCTCCCATGTGCCATATTTTAAAATACCTTCATTTTAAAATTAGATTTTGGTTTTCTGCTCAGAAACAGCAAAATCTCTATTGAGCCACCAAAGCATATTTTACAACTTAGATTAGTGTGTTCTGCCTTCCTGCATTTTTTTGCAGCTGTTACTTTTAGGTGAACACTTTGCTTTCCAAATGAGAATGGAGGCTCTTATTTAAAGTAGGAATTTTTCTGTTGGTTTTCATCGGGGCGTCCTCTATATTTCTTCATGATTCCCAAACTTACCCAAAACATCGCCATATGCAAAGTGTGTAAAAGCACAAGAGTTTAAATGTTCACAGTTTTAAACGTGATAGAAAACATAGAAATTAAAAAGTAAACCAATTCAGATCACTAAGAGCACAAAACCAACCTGTTTTCACCTTTTCTACAGCTGGAAATACTTATTACTCCACCAACTTAAGAAAGGTAGTAAAAGGAATTCACAGCTTGAATTTTTTAAAGCCACTTATGCAAAAACAGCCACACTACTAGTGTCATCTTTGATTATCAAGATATTTATGTGCCTATTTACAGATAAAATACATACTTAAAGAAAGCTATGAGGTCTATGAATTTTAAAAAGTACACAGCACAATCACATGGTAACTATAGCTAGAGGGATGTCTATACATCTTTAGCAGGGCTAATTATATGTGATAAATGTGGTTATTTTCATATTATTTCTCTAGAAATTGTATTAAAACTATGAGAACTGAAACAATTTGGGGTTAGCTTCCTTCCTTGGATAGTTACATACAATTTCCTAAGAATGGATGCATGTTCTGTTTTCACGAACAAAGATGAATTGATGCAGCTTTGCAAAACCAGAGCTGCCCATTTCTTAGGAAATTCATAGGGCATGATCCTCTATTTAACAGAGGAATTTAACCTTCCCTATTTATTAAGTAATCAAGAGTCATCCATATATGAGAGAACAATTAATACTATATAAGAAATAAATTATTCTAGGGGAGGAAAAAAGGCACTTCAGAATCCCTGATTCAAACCTCCTCCTCCTCTTGCCCTCCCTCTCCAGTAGGTTACCTTTACCTGCCCTCCTCCAGGCTCCTAGAGCCTTAATCACTCCACTCCCCATATCATACTGAAATCACTCACTTATATGTCCAGCTTCTCGACTGGATGTGTACCTCAAGGGCAGGGAACCTATGTGCCGTTCTTTTAATCAAGAAATTAAAACTAAATTTTCACTAACCTGAACTGATATAAGTAAGAGGTCCTTAGTAGGTAACAACTTAAAAAGGAATTCACAAAATTACAAGTGGATCCTATGTACATTCCAGCTGCATGATTTATTACTTAAAGCCTCCACCATAAATAGATCAGTCCAAAGGCAGCACAATTTGATTGCTTTATCCCTAGGCCTGACTTTTTAAACTAACTTTCCTCTCTATCAACTTCTTTATCTCCCAGGAAATGTCACTGCAATTTAAAGTACTCCGTACATTTAACTTCTCTAATCTTTCCAGGTATTTGAAAATTGCTGTCACTGATAACTAAAATATGCCAAGTTTTGAGAAAAACATTTTGATAGACTCATACGTTTATAGTAGGTGGTTCATTTGGAGAAATGTTATGCTTTAAAATGAAATGTAAGCAACAAAAAGCATGTTCCACGCAATAAACACTGGTGGTCTATCCTTTTACAAATTAGTTTCCACTAGCTTAAGTTAATTTAGTTTATCAGTGCAATCTTTCAAAGACAAAAGGGGTATCTTTTATTATTATACCATTTAATTTTGAACTGGTGTCCAATGTTCTGGCTAAAACCGGTCTATATATTCCCAATCAAGCCATAGTCGATTATTTATTCTCAAGCACACTGCTTTAGGGAATTCAAATATGTATTAAAGTGCCTTCAGATTACCTCATAGGCAAATTTAAGAAACAAAACCTAAGCACCTCATTTTAAAAGACATAAGAAAATATGAGGCTTCAGAAGGTAGAAATTGATTAATTGCCATATAAATAGACAGACACTACAGAAGCTTGGCAAAGAAGGCACAAGGATAGCCTAGGACAAATTCATGAAGGGGATTTGAGCTGAGTGAGATTTCACTTGGAGAACAGTGGGGAGGATTGACCAAGTGAAGCAGGCTTCATATAGGGAATCAATAGATGGCTCTGGAACCTGGCAAGAAGTCCATGTGGACACCAACACCCCCAAGATGCCTGCTGGAAGACCCTCGCGAGATTTCTGCCACCCAGAATGAGATTCCCGGAGATTCCCAGGAAAAGGCCCGGAAATTCTCCAGGGACATTATAATTGGGCCCACCAGGGAGACTGATGGGTGGGGTAATCAATCAAAATAGCAAACACCTGGAACTCCTCCCATGCCATTAGCAAAGGGGTGGAATAATGGTTTAAAAAGCAGGCGCAAAGGTCAAACAGCTCCTGCTTGCTCTTAGCCCCCTTGGCTATTGCACCCTGCTCTCACCGTGTGCCCCCTGCATGGAATAACATGCAAGTAAAACCTGAGCATTTATAATCTATAATGGGAAATTGTAGTCTATAAATCAGCCCTCTTTATCACTCTTCAGCCCCTTACTCTCTACTGAGGACCCATGATCTGTTATTTTCTCCCATTTCTCTTCCCTCCCCACCTTAATAAGTTACTGGCCTAACTAACCCAACGTGCTCTGAAATTCATTTCTGCAGCATAAGTCACCTAGACAAAATCCGGTAACACAAGCATTGTCCCAAGTGTGAGCAAAAGAAATAAGACACCGGAAGAAAAGTAAGTTTGTTGAAAAAGTTTTTATCAGACAGAAATTTCTAGATGAACAGTGGTTGGGAGTAAGTTATAAAGATGGTATGAGCTCTTGAATGTCAAACCAGGTTGTCTGAAATTTGTCCTCAAGCCACTGGGAAACTAAGCGAGTGAACCATTGGCAGTTTAAAGATTAAACTTAAAGCCTATGGTTCTCAAAGTGTGCTCCAGGGATCAAAGCATGGGCATTACCTGGATGCTCTTAGAAATGGAAATTCTCAGGCCCCATCCCATACTTACTGAATAGGAAACTCCAACGGGGCTCATGTTTGAGCAAGCTCTCCTGATGATTCTAATGCACCACCAAATTTGCCCTTCACTGGTTTAAGCAAATGAATACAATCAAAGCCATCCAAGTATTGAGTAGATTATTCTGCTGACAGTAAGCACAGTGGAAACCTGTGAGAATGGCATGCAAGAGAAGTTTCAGAGCCATTCCCAGTGGAAGACCAAAAAGAAGAGAAAATAAATGTTTTAAAAAGATTTGCTATTTGACATTGAACAGCATTTCAAGATTGCTTTTTAACGTTCTATTAGAGCTCTCTCTTAGAGGATCATAATAAAAGGAAATTAAAAATGACTGTTTTAGAATGGGGGTTACAGCCTACTAGGTTTTCTCTCTCCTTCTGAAGAAGAAATGAGGATCTTCATCACAATACATAAGTCAGGAGGGTATTGGGAAAAGGACACTAACATTTACTTCAAGGCCTCCCCCAGCAGTATCTTCACATGCATTATGCCATTTAATCCTCATGGAAATGATGAAGCAGACAAAATTATTTCCTTTTTATATAGATAAGGAAACTGGGGTTCAAAGAAGTGAGGAAATGTAAAATAATCAATTAGTAAGCACAAAACAAAGAATCAAAGTCCCTTTGCTTCTACATGATGTCATCTGCCAGGAAGGCCAAGGATCCCTATATAAATAAATGTACAGAACTCCTGTGATTTCCAGTTTACTTGATGTTTGAGAGATTCTTGTGAATTTTTCATTTTCCTTCTATAATGGGGATAATATTTTGCAAATACTAAAGAGACTCAATTTTGTTTGCTACTTACATCATTGCTTTTTTACAGACTTCCTCTCCCAAGAGCATGGGTGCCTGCACTTCACCTTT
Organism: Cabassous unicinctus; assembly: GCA_029593785.1. Taxonomy (NCBI): domain Eukaryota; kingdom Metazoa; phylum Chordata; class Mammalia; order Cingulata; family Chlamyphoridae; genus Cabassous; species Cabassous unicinctus. The sequence continues at coordinate 17,104 of JAQZBX010029333.1, read as the reverse complement.
TTAGGAGACAAATGTCTTAAAAACCTGGCTGAAGGGATTAAGGTCCAGCCAGGAAGAAAAAAGGTACAACCCTACTCCTGCCCCAGGGTTCTGTGGAAAGAAAGGAGGTACAAGGAGGGCAATAGTTTGCCAAGTTTCCTGGTTTCTTCTCTCTAAGTTTTGAATTTGGGGAAGCCAAAAGGAAGAGGAATTTCTAGCCCAAAATCTCCTTAGGACTCTATGAAGAGATTGACAGGTGGGCTACCTGGCACCAACCCAAGAGTAAACTTGTTTTGGGGGTGTCACCCAGTGCTCAGGGGGATGGCTACATTCCACACCTGTGTGATACAGGTCTGGCCCAGCAGTCTCTGGTGTCCTCCTGAGTTGCAAACCAGAAGGCTTGCCATGGTCCCACTGGATTTTGCAATGGAGCCTTGAGGTGGGTCAGGAGCCAGGTGAACAACAAGCCAGTGACTCAAGAGGCCAGCAAGGCCAATGTAAGGGCAAATACTCCAGAAAAGAAGATTACCTGGCCCTCCCAAACTGAAAGAGGCCAAATTACACCCACCCCAGATGTCAGCTGTACAGGCCAGCAAGGTCACAGAGACTTCAGGAGGTCAGAGGAGCCCAAGGACTCTCACTCTTGCTCTTCTATGGGGAAGGCTCACTCTCATGTCACCAGGCTACTCCTATCTAAGAGATTATTTGGCTTATTTATGTTATTTGACAAATATTTACATAGTCTTCATTATATGCCGGACACTATTCTAAGAGCTTTATAAATGTTCATTAGTTTAATTCATTAACAATGATAAGAAGTAAGGGCTGTTATTATTCCTGTTTACAAATGAAAAACCAGAGACAGAGAAGTTAATAAGGACTAACTAGTGAAAAACAGAAATCAAACCCACTCTTTGCTTAAGTACTACACTAGAACAGGTATCCCAAAGGAGTAGTCATTACCTAGAAAGGCTATATTGCTCAGACTAAATTTTAAACCAGATTGGACAAAATTTTTTTCTTGCTACCCATCCAATGGGAGATCCTGAGGAAAACCAGATTAGGTACATGAGAGAAGATGAAAAGAAGAGGAGAAGGAAAAGGACAAGAAAAGGACTAGGATTTGCAATGTGTACAATTTTGACTTTACAAAAAAAAAAAAAATTGGTAGCAATTCACATATTTCTTAAATGTCCTCCCAAGAGTTTGTAAAACAGGCCAGTTCCTGGAGTGAGGAATGATGACTCATCTGTATGGCTGTTTCTCTTACCTCCTCTAGTTACCACTGGAAAGTTGAAATAAGAAGCATTGCTTGGATGTAAGTGAAGTCAAAAAACATATTATTGCCTTCCAGCTCACAGTCCAGGGAGCACACATATCTGCCCATTTAGGACACAACTATGGCCAACAGAAGGACAAAACTCACCTTCAAAAACACAGAAAGGGAAACCAAAGAAAGAATGGATATAGTTTTAAATTTACATGTATTGTTTTCAGAAGTATACTGTAATCTTTAGGATTAAAATGAATTCACAAATTATGAAGTGTTTTAGAGGCTTCCCAAGGAATCATGGGATTCCATTCAATTATTTTTTTCCCAACGTGATATTCTGATATTACAACACTTGGCCACTCCCCACAGTGAAAATGCATCCTTAATGATCATAGTTCCGATGGGTGGCAATATAGGAAAGCCAAGCCCTTAGGTGGCAGATTTAGAGCCCTAGTGATATTTTACATATATCTGAGAAGATATGATTCAGTTTTGAAAACCTAGCATGCCATTGAATAGGTCCTAGAATACGGAGTTAGCACAATGTCTGTAAAAAATGATTCTTTCAGGGAGGGGAAAAAAAAAGAACAGTGCTTTCAATGTTCAGTATCCTTTACATCTGCTGCTCAGCTGGAAACACTGTTAAAAGGCCATTAGAACCTTAAGGTAACAGACCTCGAATGCTATGAAAGCCATGGAGCAATTTGCTGTTTGTGTTAGGAGTATCAGCCCCAGCCACTTCCTTTTCATGGGCTGAAAACAGCTTCTGTCATGAGCCGTGAAAATCAATTCCACAGTAACCAGGCAGAAATGTGGCTTAAGGTGGTGTACCTACTGGCTGGCGCTGCACAGCAGAGCCTCCTTCTGGGCATCTACGGCACCTTCCAGAAGTCCCAGACAGTGGCTCCCCAGCAGTGCCCTGTGGCAGGGAGCAGCAGGGTACTTTCAGGAGCCTTCAGGCTTATCTCTTAGGACACTGGTTCTCTGCAATGCTTAATTAGGATAAAATCTGAATTGTCGCCCTGAATGAATTAGGCAATATGAAACGGGGAAAAGTCTGCTCTTGCTTATTTGTATTCCATCTTTCTATTTTTCCTGATTACAGTAATTGTGAAAGAGGCTTATTTTTTCCATATAGCACTGTTTCAAAGCCTTTCAAAATACAGAAGATTTTTAAGCCTTTTTTTCCCCCAAAGTACAAGGACATACTTTTGGAAAACAAATATTTCAGGGGAATAATGATGCTTTTGTGAAGAGCTGTACTTTATAAACTTAATGGCTACAAAGGTTAAAAAACCTTTTTTAAAATGTGTTAGTTTTTTGGTTATAGGAAATCATTATTACAGTTATAAAATGCAATCTTGGTTACCACATAGAATTAAGATCATTATAACTTATATTTCTATATTTACTCAACCCTTTGTTTAACTGAAAACCTTTGTATAATCTGCCAAGCATGTTCTGGGTAAAAATAAATTGTGCTATCAAATCATACCAGCTTACATTTTGCTTGTAACTTCTTAAAATATTAAATTGTTTGTCTTTACATCAATAACCCAGGCTGAGAAATTGATTCTAAAGCAAATTAGTTAAATGAATAGAATAACAAAATGAAAAAAGTGTAATTTCAGTTTTTCTGCTATGAGTATTTGATGCACCTAACTTATTGTTTACATGCAATTTTAATGTGATTACTCCATACATGTTTATTGACTAACACAGAGAAACATGGGTTTGTACCATTTTTATTTGTCTACCATACAAAATAAATCATGAAGATCTCTCAGTGATTCTCAGAGATATCCAAGGCATAATTTTTTAAAGAGTGGAGGTAGTAATTGAAAAAAAGATTATCCATAATAATTTTGTTGTTGATGACATCAGATTTGCCATTCACAAGCTATTTTATGTTCAACTGAAACTGACCTTTTATGAGAGCCATGTGGTAATATAAGTGAAAAGAATATATACTTTATTGCAGTCATATAAAAAGAATGGCCTAAGCTTTTAACATAGTACTTGACCTCCTGGTGTCTGAATACCCCCAAGTCTGTAAAGAGTATTGAATAAAATACCACATAGTCAAATGAGTAGTAAAAGTGCAATAAAATACTTCCACATATTAACAGTTGATATGTAGAAGTAACTTAAACTATTTTTCCCAAGTTTACTATAAATAAGTACCTGCAGGAGAAGGTATTATAGATCACTTAAGGAGTGCTCAGGAATTCTGCATTTCCAGAGTACTAATACTTCAGAATTACAAATTCCTATTTTCAAAATGTCAAAGTTCAGTTTAACTCTTCAATTACATTTGTTAAATGCTTTGCTGTAAAAAAAAAAAAAAAGAAAGAAAGAAAAGAAAAACTTTCAGTGATCTTAAATTTTACAGTTTTTTAAGTTTTAAAAACTCCCAGTCAATAAATAAATAGATTGATTGAATGACATAACAAATGTGGCAAAATGTTAAAAGTTGGTAAATCTGGTTATCCAGGTAGGGAATATATTGCATTATTTTTATATTATGTTTGCAACTTTCATGTAAAAAAGGGAGGAGATGGTATTTGTTTTTATAAAAATAAAAAAATAAAAAACTCCCAGTCATTGGGATTTGGGAAAAAAAGAAAAAAGAAAAGAAAAGAAAGACAAGAAAACAGCTGTAAGACAATATTCTCATTAAGGCTTGCCATTTAAAAATACTGATACTGTGTGTATGGTGGTTTTTTCCACGTTCATTTCTCAAAGCAATTGACTTTGAGCTATTCTGACCATTAAAAAAAAATAACTGTCTGATTTGCCTTTTTTTAAATAAGACTTCAAAGTCCTTTCTTTACAAAGAAAGTAGTTGCCTCAACTACATTATAACCTTCAGAGGTAATACCTCTCTCTGGCTCCCTGAAATTCAGCTGAGCAGCACTGGCTGCTGATAATCTCTACTATCCTGCGGATGCAAAGAGAGAAAGCCAATTTCTGAAGAATTCTAAAAACTGTAATATGGCTGATAATGCCTATGGAACACAGGAGTGCCAGGCCCAGGATGTACTACGGTATATCTTTAATTAAATGCATATAAAATAGAGGGTGACCTGCTCTATCTCGTGGCTAGATATGCACCTGGGAGACTGGTGTGGAAAAAAAAGCAGGTAGTGGTGGAATTACTCTTGACCAGAAAGCTTCTAAAAAGGACAAATAAACAAAGAAGAGTGGTATGTACCCACAGAAAGTATGCCATATTAGCAAAGAATAATCGGGATCCTATAGTAAAAGAAATCGAAAATGCTTTTTCCAGTTTCTCCTTTAAAACTATTAAGTTTTCCTCCTACTCCTGAAGGTGTGCCATTGGGGGCCAGGCACAAGTAGTTATGGTCTGCCCTAACCAACCACTCTCTTTCACTTAGCGCCCCCATACGTCCAATGTAAACATTTGAAAGATAGATGGAAAAGGCAAGGCTGAGATTTGGAGCAATAAAACACATTCAGAGCGGAAATTCTTACCAAAGATCAACGTGAAAAAAAAAAAAAAAAACACAAAAAAGCACTGCCCAAGATTTGATCATCCACCCTCACGGAAATCCATATTTAAAACCACACTTAAATGACACCAAGAGGGAAAAAAAATCAGAGGAACATGTGGGATCCTCAAAATGCAAGTTCTAAGATGATTTTCAAAGTGTGCTTCCTGAAGCAGCAGCACAAGCATCTCCTGACAACTTATTAGAAATAAAAATTCTTGGGCCCCACACTGATCTACTATATCTGAGCCCCTGGGGGTGGGACCTGTTGAATCTATATTTGACATGCTCTCCCATGATTCTGACCCACAGTAATATTTGATAATCACAACTCTAGATCACTGGCTGCACATCAGAATTATTTCAGGAAATTAAAAGGGAAAACAAAAAGAAACAGCAATGGCCCTCCACAGACTGATTCAATCAGAGTATCGGGGCTGAGCTCAAACAGAGGTATTTTTTTAACTGTACAAACCAAGACAGCCTTGGCTTTTTCCAACTTACATGATCCAATTGTCAAATTTTCAGGAATTTTTCAAATTGGTTGTTAAACCTTTGGCAGCAGGGAAGCGGGTGTGGCTCAGTGGATAGAGCCCCCGTTTACCATATGGGAGGCCCGGGTTCGCTTCCCAGCGCCTCCTTGTGAGGGCAGGCCGGCTCGCGTGGCGCCGTGGGCTGATGCGGCAAGACCTCACAGCAAGGGGGAGATAAGCAGACACAGAGAAGACACGCAGCGAATGGACACAGCAGCACAAGCAGCAAGGGGTGGATAAATAAAATAAAAAATAAATCTTTA
>JAQZBX010029333.1:0-11444 GCA_029593785.1 Cabassous unicinctus | reverse complement strand
GAGAACCATGACTGGTCCAGGCCAACAACCAGGGTCCGTTTCCCTTTTCTAGTGTCAGGTATGGGCACATGAAGCATTTCTGAAGGGTGGGGGATTATGCTGAGGGACATATGAGGATGATCCACCTCATCAATAAAGAGATACACCTAAGAAGAAATAGTCCTTTTTTGTGCCTTTGGATATTATCATAAGGCTCTGAGTCCTGGTATTTAGAAGCCATCTTGCATTCATAACGAACCTGATCTGGTAGACTGAGGATGGAAGCAAAGAAAGACAGAGAAAAGCTGGGACCTTGATGATACTGTTAACTTACTGATCTCTCATTACCAGAACTGCCTCATGTTAGGATTTCTTTTTATGTGAACAATGGCTTTCCCATATTGTATAAGCCAGCTGAGTCAGGATTGTCTAAGACCTGCTGACAAAAATATCTTACCTGACTCAGACTATTCCAGAAAAGGGTTTCAACAGCTTCTCTTCTTTAAATTCTTTTATTGGAACTTCTAAATTTTGAAGTAAAGCTTATAAAATTTTAAAGTTTATTAAGTTGGTCTATTTAAATTCAAATTAAGTGCTCTGTAGTGTGTGTGTATTTTTAAGTTGGTCTCTTCCTTCTCTGATGACCTTATAGTTTCCCCTGTAGATATTGCTTCAGATTCATCCCTTCTCTCCTCTCATAATTCTCTGGGCCCTCATCATCTCATGCCTTAACAACTAAAGCAGACCTATTGTCTGTCCTCCCCTTCCTCCTAACTTTTTTTTTTTAAAGAAGTTTCAGATTACATAAATGTTACAATGAAAATATAGGAAATTCTCATATACCCTATGCCCTCTCCCACACTTTTCCCCATTAACAACATCTTTTATTAGTGTGGTACATTTGTTACAATTAATGAATATATATTGAAGCATTGCTATTAAGCATGGTCTATAGTTCACATTATGGTTTACACTTTGTACCACACAATTTTATAGGTTTTGACAAAGTGTGTAATGGCCTGTATCCATCATTGCAATATCATGCAGAACAATTCCAATATCCCAAAAATGCCTGATGTTACACCTATTCTTCCCTCTCCCTCCTCTCAGAACCTCTGGTGACCACTGTATCTATATCAGTGTTAGAAGTACTTCCATTGCTAGAGTAATAATAAGTCTACTTTAGCCCACAGTTACATTCCATACTCATGGTTGTTCATTCCTCAATCTTGAGGATTTTAGGATGGTGATGCCCACTCTGCTTCCAGTTCAGAGGGAACTTACATCCCATGGGGTAGACAAGTGGAAATGTCCTGCTTACAGTTGTAGATACTCTCTATTTTTGGGGATGGACATTGTCCACCATCACCCTTTTGTTAGTTGTCCTGGGTGAGTCTGATGAACTGGAAAGTAGGTGTTGGCTGCAAGTCTGCTGAGATTCAGGGCTCAACCAGCATATGAACAGCCAGAAGATTTAAGTTTCTGGGATACATATTTAATGGTTATAGTGCTAATTATAGTTTCAAATAAAAGGGGCATAAGAATCATGTGTAGGAAAATTATAAATGAGACCAACTCTGATACATTGGGGAGATTGGTTATCATATATTCCAAGGTAAGGCCCACTGACAGGGTGCTGAATTCCTGGGGTTGTCTGCCATGATTATAGTGTCCAGATTTCTCTAAAGTCCTCAAAATACCCCCTGCTTGAGGCACTGTTTACCGCGGTAGTCAGTGAGATCCTCCTAAGACGTTTATAAGCGTAACCTCTGGAATGACCTTCCCATTCAGTCTGAAATCTCTTAGCCATAAAAACTCTTTGTATTTAATATTTCCCCCTTTTGGTCAAGGTCTTTTTCCCAATGCATCGCGTGTTGGCACTTGGTAATAATCCTCCATGCCAGGAAGGCTCATCCCTGGGGTCATTTCCCATGCCAGGGAGAAGGTAGTAAGTTTATATGATGAGTTTGGCTTTGAGAGAGGCCACATTTGAGCAACAAGGCAGCTTCCAGGAGGTAACCCTTAGGCAATATATATTACTAGGCTAAGTTTCAATTTCACAAAACAAGGTTCATAAGTACAAGAATCAATATTAAGGGCCTGACATATTGGTCTGTCCTCCTACACTAGTCACTACCCATGTACTCTAGAGATTCTTGCTTCTCAATTAGAGAATGTAGCAGGACTCCCCAGGATGGAAATTCAATATTCTTTTGATTATTGTGTGGGTCTCCACCTACCGAGACAACACCCCATAACCCCTTAACACATTCATATTCCATAGAGGCATGTTCCAGGTACACCACTCCCCACACATCCCCCCAGCACCAACACCCCGCACTAGTGATATGCCCCGTCACATTTGTGACTCTTCTGCAATCCAAAACCTTCCCAAAAATAAAGCCTAAGTAAATAAATAAAATAATAAAATACAAAATTTTAGAAATAAAATAAATAAAAATAAATATTTTTTGCATTGTGTCTTTCATCCCCATAAGATCTATTTAACCTCAACCTGAATGTTTTCTTCCATCACAGCCCTTTGTCAAACACTACCTATCCTTCAAGGCCCAATTAAATTTTACCTCCTCCTATCAGCAAGTACAAAAAAGTCTCTTTATTTCTGGTTCCTATCATTCAGTAGTGATATTTGATACATAAGCCATAGACACAGCATTGTTTAAATAACCCGGGATCATAGGCAGAGACTGTTTAGTCACAGGCAGGTATAATGTAATTAATTCTTCATCTTGTTGAAAATTTTGAGACTTCCCTTACTCTGCTATAGCACACACACAATGACAACTGCAACAACAAAGGACATAACAGATTACATACATTTTGATGATTCTACACTTTCTTGGAGTTAATTTATCCTACTCTACTTGTGAAATCCCTTTCCCTCAGCCACACTGTTGTTATATCCTTAACAGTCCTTCACTGGTTTTATGATATGGAGTTTTGTCTCCACTAAAAAACCCACATAAACTATGTCAAAATATTTATGTAATCTTGGTAATTCAATTAACATTTCTAGGGCACTTGCTTCTCTTTCTCAATCTCCTCCCCCACCCCAATCTCTCTCCCCCTCTCTCCCAGGCTTCACATATATACACTCCAGTCCCTATTCATTTTGGATCACATAGAAGATGCTGAATAATTAATTTTTGATTGATTAATGATCTTCTGGTGTTGTTGATTTTGCCTCCTAAATATTTTCTGAATCCTTCTTCTTCTTTCCATTTCCACAGTCACCACTTTAGTTAAGAGCTACCATCTACTCATCTCACTACTTCTGCTTTGGCTCCCCTCCAATTCCTTCTCTACAGAGCTGCCAAAGTAACAATTCAAAACCATGCCCAAACCCGAAAAAATGCTTCATCAACAAGTGTCTAAATAGCCAAGGTCCTTACTTTGGCCCACAGCTCTTCTCCAGTCTCCATCACACCTCTCTTCCCCGCCTCAGTGGCGATTTCCCCAACATTTCTTGAACTCTCGTGTTTTCAGAGCTTTTTCATCATACAGGCAATGTGTGCACCCTCCACTCTCCCATTCCCTTACTGACTTTGCACTCCTGCTTCAAACCCCATTGCTCTTCCTCAAGGAAGCATTCCCAAGACCCTCAGATTAGTTCAAATCCTCCCATTAAATGCTTTCATAGTACCTAGTTCTGAGCAGTTATCTCTGCCATAATTAATTGTGAATGGTGCACTTAATTTCTGCTTTACTGCTAGAATTCAATTCTATGGGACCCTGGTACAGTGACTTACACATACTAGGTGCACAATATATCTTTGTTAGATGAATTTTTTAAATTCCTAAAAGAAAGGAAAAGGAGGTTATGGAAATAATCAATAACCTAAATAAAGTGTAAATAGAGAATGAAATTTTTATTTTTCTTTGTTACTAACTGGAGTATTTGTTTAGAATATATTTTTCATCCAGAGTTATTATAAAAAATACAAAATTAAAAAATGAATTTTATACCTTTATTTATACCTTACTCCAATGAAACCCATTATTTACAAATATACCATTCCAGGGAGTCAATTACACTTTCAAATGATATATGAATCACTGAAAACTGAATTAATATTGGAGAAATCTATTAAACTTTTTAAAGTCAAATTATGTGCCACCTAAAGAATTCAACAGAGCAGAATTTAGTCTATAAAGGGATAGAAGTACCAAGTTTAAAAGAACATTAAATTTTCCCTTTATACTGGCAAGACAACTCTAAATCTTATTAGACTTGCTAGGAGTCTTTTGAGAGAAGACGTGAATTAATTTTAAAAAGTCTTATAATGTTACTTTTGTGTGCTTGAAAGTGATATATATTAAGATTAAGCTGTTAAAACTAGTTTATCAACAACTTCTTTACTACAATTTTTACCCTAAATTCATATTTCTGTATGAATTTAATGACTGATAAAGTCAGTTTAGTTCAAAATGACTTAATAATTTTATATTTTATAAGTTTTTTGTGAAACTCCTCCATAATCTTAAAAGAAAGCAAGTCACCCTCTTATATAAATTATGGGACAATGTTTATACTACAACATTTTAAAGACCATAATGCTGTACATTTTAAATCACTTTTGATAGTGGCCTACATTTTTACTTGCAAGCTATAAAAAAGAGTGCAGTTACAACGATGTGAGTTTTATGTTAAAAACTATATCATTCAACTCAAATGAACTCTTGTTCCCAATGATAATATATTATCCTCTAATTAAATCAGCTAAGATAACTCTGTTTGCAAGGATCATTCTATAATTAATTCCCAAATCAAGAGTTTAACAAGTGGCAAGCCTAATAGCCCAGATTTTAGATGGCTTTGATACCTGGAACTAATGCAAGTCTTTAAGAAATCTAGCAATGTGCCAAATCATAAAGCATCTGAAGTTCAGCTAACTCATTTATACTGCACACTCTTCTTCCAAAGGATTTTAAAGATATCAGCTAACTAAACAGAGGGCAAAGAAATTAGAAATCTTTGAAGGAGGTAGATAATGGAAATAAAAAATTTATCCTAAACTATGACATTTAACATGGCTGTAAAAGAGAAAGAATTACCAAATACTGTTTTTCTGTTTATGTTAATGTGATATCTACATGTAAAATGAAAAAAGAATTTCTGTTAATGACAAATTCTTAAATAGGTGGTTTCCTGGGGAAAGGGGGCCATGGATACAGACTGGAAGACAAGTTACCTGGGAAGACCACCACGGAAAGGAAAGGCCTGTTGGACAAAGGTCAGGTACACTGAAGCAGTACATATTTTAAAACTTGAAATCAAAGGAAAAAAAATTAAAAGATTTGATATCAGTAAAGTATAAATGAATTTTTTTTTTTAGATTTTAAGAAAAACATCTGATAAATTGATATCAAGTAAAGGGGAAAGAGTTCAATGCTTTCTTAATATCTAACTGTAGCCCAACTCCCAAAATACCTGAGAGTAAAAGAGGCAGAGGAAATATTGAGAAGAGTTAATTATACATTTTTTCCTAATCTGTGGAGGTAAACTTCCTTCCTCCTTCTACTGCTGTGGACAACTTCTTACGTTTTGTTGGACAAACCCAATATTCCAGTAGACAGAGTATATGGAAATAAGCACATGTACTTTTTTTTTTTTCACATGCACCTTAGATTCTTTTACATAACTCTGTCTATCCAATAAAATTATCAGGAAAATGCATATGTACATGGACATTGGTGGAGGGAGTGTGGCCAATTCCTGAGTCCATAAAATCCATATTCAAAGTGATTTTGAGCAACAGTAGGAGTTGAAAGTAAACAGAGTGACATTCAGATGAATAAATGCAAGGGAACACATGTGGACATTAAGAATAACAGGTGATATACATGCTTGATGGGAAGAGAGGATAAAATTTACCACTCAACCACTTTTTTTAATTGTATATTCTTTTTTTTAATTTTTTTTTTTAAAAAGGTATTTAGATTTTATAAACATTACAAAAAAATATAGGGGATTCCCATATGCTACCATTCCTATACCTCCCACATAGTCCCACATTAACATTTTTCATTAGTGTGGTACATTTGTTACAATTGATGAAAACATTTTAGAGCATTGCCACTAACCATGGATCTCCCCACACAATTTTGTAGGTTATGGCAAGATATGTAATGGCCTACATCTGTTATTGTAATTTCATTCAGGGAAATTCCCAAGTCCCCAAAATGCCCCCATATTTCACCTGTATTTCCCTCTCCCTGCCCTCAGAACCTCTAGTGGCCACTGCCTCCACGTGAATGATATAGTTTCTTCCTTTGCTAGAATCACAATAAGGCTATAGTAGAATACCAGTAAGTCTACTCTAGTCCATAGTTCATTCCCCCATCCTGAGGATTCTGGGATGGTGATGCCACTCCACCTCTAATTGAGAGTAGGCTTTGATACCATGGGGCAGATGGATGGGACTCTCTTGCTTGCAGCTGTAGACTCTCTCGACCACTTAAGCATTTTTATGTGTACAGTTCAGTAGTATTACTTACTTTTGTGCTACCATCACCACCTTTCACTGCTAAGACAGTTTCATCCCATAAACAGAAAGTCTTTACCCATGAAACAGTAACTTCCCTTTCCCCCTCCCCACCCCCCAGGTCCAGGTTACCTCTAATCAAGGAAAGAATTAACTTTGCAGGCATTCATTTAACAAAGGCTGAGTACAGTGGATGGGGTTAGGTTTATTAACTCTGGAGCCAGACTGCCTGCATTTGAATTGAATTCCAGCCTGATCACTTAGGATATGAATGATCCTTGGCAAGTTAATTATTTTAGTATATCTGTCCCTCAGTCTTCTCATCTATAAAATGGGGATAATGATAGTACCTACCAATTTATTAGGAGGATTCAATATGGTAATGTTGTCAAAGCATCTTAGAACAGGTAGATGCTTGGAACATAGTAATTCCTATATGCAAGGTTGTTAAATAAAGCTGCATTGATAAGTGATGAAAAAAGTGAACATATAGGCCAGTAAATGACCAGTCAGTTACACAGTATTACAAATGATGATTCAAACAAGTCTCAAAGCATAAAACAGGGGCACAATAAACCTAAAACATTTTCTGAATTGCCCAGGCTTTTAAGCAGATGCTATATTCGGTTGTGGAGTCCCTTTAGAAGGTTAAGGCCACCAAAATGAATGGGGTTGGAAAAGGAGGTAATATGACTGATCCTCAAGGAAAGGGTGATATATTTCACAGGGAGCTTCCATCTCAATAACTGTCCTAACAAAGAATCGGGGGATACACTGCTTCAAATCGTCCCAGAAGATGGAACAAGAGAAAATAAGCATGCACACTGTGAAGGCTTTGGGGTAGATATCTAGAATCATTCATGTATCACAAAAATTACAAAGTATTAGAATGGATTGCCGAGAGGGACTCGGTAGTCTACTCCTTTGGAGATCTTTCAAACAAGGATAGATAGAGTCTATCTGATCTGCCTAGGATGGTTTAAAACCAGTGCTGTGTGAAGATTAATGGTGCAAACTGCCCCTTGAAGGCCTCCTCTTTACCAAGCACTCTCAGAAAGTATGGGTAATATATAGTTATTACCCATCACAGTCCCTCATCTGTTGGATTTGAAGAACTCCTCTTTATCCTGCAATGGAAAAGGGCAACACTATTTTACATATGTGAGTTCTGAGTAAAACTTTAATAATATCATGATGGAACTTTATTCCTTCCCAGTTATTTTACCAAAGTAGCTACCTGCAAATACTGTTCAATTAGGAGCAGCTCTCATGAATTTGAAACCTTAGCAGACTAATGGCATGTGCTGTTTCTCAAGTAAACCATTCAAAGTCCAAATAAGGCAAAGAATAAAATAGAGTTTAAAGAAAAGATAACCACCATAGAAACTCTTAACTATACTAATTATGTAAATGTATATAACATCAGGAGCCAAGGAGGATAAGGGGCGCTGGTTCATTTAATAACAGGACTTATCTCCTAAGTGATTATTCCAACAGCAATAGGTAAAGTTTACCTTGAAAAAAATGTATATCCTTAAAAACACAGCTACCTTTCAATTCATTTATTTTCCTATCAAATGTGTCTCTGACCCCACAGTGACCTGCATCGTGATTAAGTCCACCAGTATCAAAGGGCACCAGGTTGAAGCCAAAGTCAACAGTGCTTAGCCCTAGAAAGTATGTGCGTTTAAAAAAATGAACACACTTTAGAAATTCACAGCTAATTAGCAAGCGTTGTAATTGTAAAGGGGAGGGGAAAAAAGAGCAAAAAAAATGTTAAAAATCTACTGAAGGAATTTTATTAACCACTGGGAATGTTCTCAGCAAAGTAAATGTTGACTACAGAAATTATTTACACTGAAAAATCTTCACTTTGGTGATGAGATCTGCATCCTGAGAATGAACTGTTCTTCCCTGCCTTTCCCATCACCCATTAAAGAATACTAAAGCAATTTAAAAATAGTTAACTCTTTTCTTCTTTGAGATATCTTATCTGAATTCATGTTTGGAAATATACGTGTGTTTAAAAGATACAATTAGAAAAAACACTGATTAGAGGAGAAAAGCTTTCTAGAAAAAGTGATCCATAGTATAAGCTTTAAAAGGTGAGTTCCCAGAGATCTGGGGAGGAAAAAAAAAAGCAAGTTTGATTCTTATCAATTAATTAAAAAGAATGAAATAACAGTAGACAAAGGGGAAAGAGAGTTAAGAAACTTAAGGAGCTGTGGGGGCAGTTGCTCTCCATTCACTGATTAACAAATTAAGGCGTTCTAAAAAGGGGGAGGGGGAGAAGTGACTGCTGGAAAAGCAGCCTTCACATTTACCAGAGGTTCCGCCTTCGACTCACCAGAGGCTTCGGCGGGCTCTGAATGGAAAAAGGCTCCCTCTATAATGCGCCGCACTGTTAACCTGATCTATGGGCTTTTTCACTTTCCCGTCAAAGCCTAAATTTATATATATGTGTTAATTTCGGTGTAAGTAAAACTTATTTCTAGAGTTTAGAGAGCAACCACAATAAAGTAATACTCCATGCCGTATGAAACTGATGTTTTACGATATCTGCAAAATGTTTTTCATTCATCGACCAGTTCTTTGGCAAAACACAGAGAGGGTGATGGAAAGTCAGCATTTCTACTTGACAATCTGAGGTTACTAAGGATTGCAGCTTCCCGATTTGAGCAGCCCGCGCCCTGGCAGCATCTCCTGGCCCCTCTCAGCCTCTCTCAGTTCTGCTCTCTCACAGCCAAAGGATTATCTCTCCCCGACACGTTTCATTCACAGAGCCCCAGAGAAGCACAGACTCGGCTGGAGCTAAGAGCCGGAAAACACGCACCCAGGCTGCTCCGCAAGTTGTTGGAGACCAAGTGCTACTACCCACAAAGCCGCGCCGAGAAAGGGGGTGGGGGCTCTGAAGCTCTCTGTAGAGAAACGCTAGTGTCCGGGCACGCGGGGCACGCGGGGTCCGCCGACCTCGCGCCGAATCCCCACCTGAGGCACCCACTTAAATGGGCTCAGCTTCCCAGAGAAGGCAGGCGGTCGAGGCCGCATTCTGGACGCCAGCAGAGCCGGGTGGCCGGAGTGTCCCCGAACCACAAGTGACCAACCGCAGTGGGGAAGCACTGAGGAACCCTAATGGGAAAGTCCGCCGCAAATGTGAAACCGGCAGCCCGTGAACTACGCAAACCATCCCTAAACTGCAGATGTCCGGAGGCCGGGTCCCCGAAGGGAGAGCCCCCTGGCCTGGCCACCTCCTAGCCCGGGCGCGGTGTTCTCCGCCTCCCCGAAGAGGGAGGGTGGTGGAGGGACAGGAGGAGCCCTCGGAGTCGCTCCACCGCCCCCGCCGGCGCGAGGGCGGGAGTGAAGAAGGCGCCACTCAGACTGTGGCGCTGGGCAAACTGCGGCCGCAGTTCTTCCAAGTTTGCCGGAGCGAGAGGCGCGGGGTGGGCGCCCAGCTCCGCGACCTGCCCAAGTCCGCGGTAGCCCCCGAGGGTTCCATCCTCCCCGAACTACCCGACCCCAGCCAAGAACCAAGGGGGAGCAAGGGCGCGAGAGAACAGCGAGGGAAGGAGGGAGCTCCCGCGTGTGCACACAATGAGGCGGCTGAGACGCACACCTTCCCCCGCGGGAGAAGCCGTAGTAGCATCCGCCGCCGCCGCCGAGACGCGGCGTCCGGGGGAGCCCTGGCTGAAAGTGAACCCCAACAACTTAGCAACAGGGGGAAGGAGGAGAGCGCCGGGCGGCTGGGGGACGTGCAGCCGCCGTGGTCTGCAGCCTGCCCCCGCCGCGCTCCCGCGCTTACCTGCGATCTCCTGGAAAGGGATGTCCGTCAGGCTGAATCCCTTGGCACCGTACGCCTGACGGACCTCGCCGCAGCTCCGAGCTTTCACATCCGCCCTGGCAGGGAGGGACAGCAGCAGCCCCGAGAGGGGAAGAATCACAGCCCCGATCCAGGAAAGCATGGTGCAACATGCAAATCCAGCCCGGCAAACCCCAGGGCCTGTGAGCTCTTCACCTTGCCCCTCCAGCCGAAAGCCCGCCAGAGCCACCGGCGCGCTCCTTGTCCCTGCCCAGCGTCACCCCCTTCCGCCAGCCGAGGGGACGAGCAGCGCAGCCCTTTGGACTGCGCTCAGCAAACTTTTATAAGCCAGATGAGGATGGCAAGCCAACCGGGGCTGGTCGAGAAAGCAGCTGCCTTGCTCCTCTAGCCCCCCAGATCGAAAACGGTGCAATAAAAACGACAGAGAGGAGAAGGAAAAGAAATGTTTAAAAAAAAAAAAACACCATAGGGGTGCAGAGCTGCGATCCGAGTTCCGAACCGCAGAATCCTGGAGCGCTGCGAGCTCGACTCGCCTGAGTGTGCAGGAAAGGTAGGAACGCCGCGCGCCGGCTCTCCCGGGAGGGAGATGCCCAGACCAGCGCGAGTGTGTGCGCGCGTGTGTCGGTGTAAGCGCGGCGTTCTTGGGGATGCGTGTGCGTGGAGGTAAGTGTTGGGGATATACGGGATCCAGGGAAAACCTAAGGGAGCCTGTGAGAGTCCTCCTGAAACAGGAAAAGAGAAATCCTGGAGACCGACACTTGGAGGCTAGAGGGAAGGAGAAAGGAAGGGAGAGAGAGAAACGTGCTACACATTGCACAGCCGAAATTCAGAGGCAGAGTCCAAGGCAAAACCTGGACTGGATCTCTCTACTCGGTAGGGAAAAGAAAAGACACGTTCCTATTTTCCCATTCCCTTCACACACTTCGTGTTCATCCTAATGGCATAAGTAAGCAATCTAGAAATATAAAGAATATACTTAAGTCGTTAACTCATTTGGTATAAAACTATGTTTTTGGGGGACATGAAAGACAATACAATCCCAGTTGTGGCTGTTAATATGTTCATGACTTATTGAAACACAAATCCAGGGTAGAATAAGCATTTAGGGAGAACCCCTGGGTAGTAGAGCACAATCACTACTC